>JASSUY010013724.1:0-18476 GCA_032466535.1 Forpus xanthops
TTAGGGTTGGAAAGGACCTTAAGATCATCTAGTTCCAACCCCCCTGCTGTGGGCAGGGACACCTCCCACTAAACCATACTGCCCAAGGCTCTGTCCAACCTGGCCTTGAGCACCGCCAGGGCTCTATCAAGTAAACATACTTCCTTCAGCATTAAGCATTCTAGTTATCATTATTTAACAATCACACATATTAATTCAAGGCTCATCTCTTTGATTTTATTTGAATTCCCATGAGAACCTACTGCACCTCCCCAAAAGATTAATACAGTGTTTTCTCCCTTGCCTGTATATCAGCCTACATGAAAACGTTTTGGATTATTTACCACACAGTGGTGCAAGGATGACAAAAGGCATTAATTTCTTCTACAGAGTCTTTGAAAAACTGCAAAGACTCTTTGTAAGAGTCTAGGTTTACTAGTTGAACCGTAAAGAGAGAGTTCAGCAATTTCTACAGGTTTTCTTGGAAAAATTGCTTTTGCTCATGAGTCAGTTCAGCTCAATTTTACAGTTTCTCTGTTAAACAAGGTAGAGCTTAAACTTTTATTTTTCAAAAATGTATTGAAAGTTGGACTACTGAGAAAACCAAAAAGCCACCGTCCTTGGCTGTTCAGCCTGGAGAAGAGAAGGCTGCGTGGAAACCTCATAGCAACCTTCCAGTATCTGAAGGGGGCCAATAGGGATGCTGGGGAGGGACTCTTCATGAGGGACTGTAGTGAGAGGACATGGGGTAACGGGTTCAAACTTAAACAGGGAAAGTTTCGATTGGATCTGAGGAAGAAGTTCTTTAAGGGTGGTGAGGCACTGGAATGAGTTGCCCAGGGAAGTTGTGAATGCTCCATCGCTGGCGGTGTTCAAGGCTGCGTTGGACATAACCTTGGGTGACATGGTTTAGTGGGAGGTGTCCCTGCCAATAGCAGGGGGGTTGGAACTAGATGGTCTTGAGGTCCTTTCCAGCCCTATCTATTCTATGATTCTATATTTGTATTTTATCTACTTTGTCAATATTCCCTCTATTTATATGAGGTACCTTTTAACAGGTATTCTTTTCCATTAACCAGAAGGGCTGGAAAATATTTTTTCTTAAGGGGGCATAAAAGGTGTTTTAGCATATCTTCAGCCCCACAATAAAACAGTTTCTGGAAGAGTCATCATTCCTTGTCCTAGATCTCTGGGGGAGGACATGATTCCTCCATTTCATTTATGTCTAGGACAGCAGGAATTACTGTCTTATGTTAGCACAGAAGCAATTAAGTTCAATTTTTCTGACACATCCTTTAACTATATACTGGATTTGGCAGTGCAGCAGATTCCTTGTGTGGTGTTTCTTTTTAAAAATCTAAATTAAAAAGACAAACAAGACTCCCTTATATCAGTACAAGGTAGAGCCAAAAGAAGTGTTACATTATATTCCATTCAATTTTCTCAAGTACTTGTATCCAACACTACTGCAGTACTCAGGGGAAGTTATTACAAACAGTATTCAGCTGAAGTGTACAGTAGGTTATTGCAGTTTAAGAAAGATGAACTCTGCTTGATTTCAAGGATTTCTCCATTTTCTTTCTATCCAACTTTTTGTAGACTCGGCATTATCATAAAAGTGGTCTGTGGGGACTAGGAATGAGGGCTGAATGGATAGATTTAAAATTAAAGGAGACCCTTGATAGGATTTTGTGACTACAAAAGAATTTAATGAATAGTGTAGTGATGATTCACTGATGTAGTGAAGGTTATTGAATTATAAGTTTTGTTAGAAGGGTTCCCAAAGACAGGCAGCAGCCTCTGCTGATAGATCGATTTCCTGCTGTTATTTCTGCTCCTACTTCACAGCTTCGTTTGCATGCAAACATAGACTTTTTTTCCTGTTTAAAATTTTGAATTCGGGAGTGTGAGATTTCTAAAATACCTGAGTTTCAAAACATCTTAAATTCTGTCATCTTGAGCCTTGCTGGGGATTCTGCAAAAATTTTTGAAAAATCCAGATACAAAGTTTCAACTTCTTCAGGCTCTGTGGGATAATTAGTACAGGTGGGGATTTAGGAAGACTTCATACATGCGCTAGTAAGAATGTGTTATTTTTCAAGTGTTTCAGTCCTGAAAAATAAAGAAGTGCTTTGTGATAGTGGGACTTTTATGTCATGGCTTTGTCCCACACAGTCTGAGAACAAATCGAACTTAAATTAGTCACTTTGGCAAGGTTTCTGATTCTCACTGGTAGTTTCTTGGCATCTTAAATATGGGGCAGGAGGGAGTTAATATAAATGTTAAACTAAATGGTGAGACAAATAACAGACTAGCATCTGATGTTCATTTTGGTATTTAATACTGTATTGTGTTTGCATGGCAAGGTTTTGGTAGCTGGGGACCTAAAGGGGTGGCTTCTATGAGAAGTTGCTAGAAGCTTCCCCAATCACCAATAGCGTCAATGCCAGCTGGTTTGAAGATGGACACCCTGCTGTCCTAGGTCAGGCCCGTCAGCAGCAGTGGTAGCACCTCTGGGATAAACCGTTTAAGAAAGATGCGAGTAAAACCCCAAGGATTACTGGATTCCTCTGCAATCTGTAGTGAAGACCATAGTGAGATAGGCTGTCCCCCTGCAGCCCATGGAGTCTATGGTGGAGCAGATATTCACCTATAGCCCCACACTGGAGCAGGCAGATGCTGCGTTTACCACTCTGGAAGGGAAGAGGGCTATGAAGAGGGCTGCTCTAAATACTCACCTCCTTGGCAATAACTACTGAGCTAACAAGTCTCCTTTCACTTATGGGATTCTTTATGTCTTAGGTTATACATTTTTATGATGCCTAAGTAGAAATCTGTCTCACAGGTGTATCACTGATACAGTGCTAGGGTGTGGTTTGCTGGAATGCAAAAGGTCAAAAGCCAACACAGCGTGCCCACCAAGGCATAATATAGAAGGTAGCTTTTGTTGAAGGTGGTGCAGAACATGAACTGTGACACCAGTTCAATTACTTCAATATCTGAAGCAGCGCAAGAATCTGCTGTGAGTTTAGGAACTGGCAAATACATTTCCCACTGGTGATGTCCAAGTTTGATTCAGTATGAGTGTAAGTAACCCTTTGTCTTGGGTTCAGCTTAAACTACGACACCTTTAAGAGACAAATATAAGAAGATGAGTGTGCCCCAAATTTGAAAAACAATTACATATCACTGCTAGAACTGGAAAATAATACTAAAATAAAGTGCAAGTTAATGCAGTATTTTTACGCCTCCAAACCAGTACTTATATTAAACCTACATTCTGAATACATTGTATATTTGATTTTTTGAATGGCATTTGTTGGAGGCATTACGAGCAAAAGTGCTGGTAAGAATTCTCTTTCCTTTTCTTGGCCCTAGCAGTAAGACACCTGTCCCATGGCAGGAGGCAGCAGGTACTCTCATTATTTTCTATTTGTTACTGCACAGAAAGTATTATCCCCTTTTTTTACAGATGGAGAACCTGGTATTGCAAAATTCAGAAACTTGTTCAAAGCCTCAGGGGTTCCATACTCCCATTTTCGAGTCTGAGCATTTAAATTAGAAACTCTCCCTTGGAAAAAAAAGAAGTTCTTTTGTCATGTAGAGATAAAGGGTATGATATTCCTCTTATGCACTGCACTGTGAATCACAAATTATTTCATTACAGTGAATGGAATTGCCTGGGTAATTCTGGGAAAAGAAAACTAGAACTGTGGGAGATTTGTAAAAGCATCAAAGAGATTTAGAAGCACAAATCCTTCTGAGTCTGAATGTATCTTCTGTTCCTAAGTGATTTTGATGCTACAGAAGCTGCAGTCCCATGTCACATTATCTTTCTCTAGGTGGTCAATTTGTCTTTATGGTGATTGTTATTTGATTCAGAGCAAAAGAGACAGAAACAAAGCAAGTTCTTTACTTGCCTATTAAGGTTCCTTTCTGTAGAACATAATAGAAATTTACAGTGTTGAGGTGATAAGCTAAAGGTGTTTGAAGTATTCTTGTCTTGGGGAATGATACTACTGTGGCTGTTTCAAAGATGGCAGTTTTTTTCATACATACATAAAATATGTGCCTGTGTGTCTGTGTGCTTGTGTGTATAAACAGATTAAGATATTTTTCCATTCATCACTTCTAAAAATCTTCCTTTGTTGCTGCTCATTTTATCAGGAATAAGCAGCAGGAATACTGCTTACCATTCCAGCAGGGCAGTTCTCTGACCTTTTTTCCCCTGGCATTTATATGAATTCCTGTTAATATAAACAGGAAAAAAAAAAAGATTCCTATTGGAACAAGACCATGTACCCAGCTCCCTGTGGGGATACCCTAGGAAAATAAGTACAAAACATTAACTGCATTGTTCCTTGAATTGCTAAAAGGGACTAAAAGACTGTGGAGTCGAGCAGTGAATGAAACTCTAGCAAAATGGAAGAAAACTGTTTGAAACTGTATTGTTATGTGTTGAAAAAAAAAAGTATTTAATTTCAGTAATATTTAAATTCTGCCAGTAAGCAGTGAATGAACTCATATGTGGATAATGGAAAATCTGATGATCAGTCCTTTAACTGCTTTTGTGTCTCTGGATGTAAACAACGTTGTTAAAGTAAACATGTATGACTTAAAATCCTCTCAAGCAAAACTAGAACTGCTTTTTTCTGTACTTGGTTAAAAATTGTACTTGATGTTTTTGAAAAGAGAAAATTTCTTTCTAAAAATTAACTACATTGGAATATTAACTGCATTTGGCTTTTCCTCAGGAAAAAGCTATTTGGCATCATCTAACTTAAGAAACCTCCTTGCTTCCTTGGGTATCTCACTGTTTAATTAGGGTAAAGGATGCCAGTTTGTATTTTGAAATTGAAATTCACCTTAGGTCACCCAGTAGTTTTTAGTTAATAATGTATAAGTTGGCATATGGTTTTTGACTTTTTTGTCTATTTTATATGTGACGGATGGTGATATGCAACTGTGAAGGAGTTCATTCCTCTCTTAGTGTGGCATGTCCCAGTAAGAGTCAGGGTGAAGTGTGATGAAGTTACAGTAGTTCTGGTTTCTCCCTAGCACTCTCAGAACTGATCTCTGTGTGATGTCAGTCGCAGCATTCAGTAAGTCCTGCAAGGGATCACAACCTTTCATACACAGCAATGCTTTAGTTTTGCTGCCATTTTAAATGCATCCTTCAATAGTGGAAAGTGTGAGGGATTTATCTTTAGCAATTTCACTTCTATTAATACTTGCATGGATTTAATATCATAGATCTTTTCTGTTCTCTTATTCTCCAGTAGATTTCCTAGGAAATAGAAAATTCTGTTGTCTGAACATGTTGGTTTTATAGTGTATTCAGAGTAGTTCTCTTCCTGAATACGTCCCTCAGGTATTCAGCATATTGTTCATTAATTGCTGACATTTATTCCATATTCAAGAATAACTAACTCAAAGGCTCCATGTTCTCTACAACTTAGTTGACTGAGTTTGTAAGTTACCCAAGGCTGGATGCATCACATTTGATAGGGAGTTAAAGGGGAAGGATTTCTAGCAGTGCAGTTCTTTTCTGTATTGTAAAATTAGGTACTCCTTTGGAGAACAATGGTATAATGTTTAACCTACTCTGTGGCTCACACACACATGCACACACACATCCATGCATAGAGTTTATTCCTGCAAACCTGCACCTATGTAAAGCCATGACAGATACAACCTAGGTGACAAAATGATAGTAACCAAACTAGTTAGCTTTTTTGTGTGCTCGTTGGAAGCTAAGGTTTGGTATTTGATCGCCTTCCAGTAAGTGACTTAATAAGCTAATTATTTTGTAGAGCAAAAAATTCCCAGAATGGTGCCTGCATGAGCAATTTGGCCAGAATTTCTTCCCATTAGCACTCTGTGCAGTCAAACATTTTCTGACTTGTTGGCAATTTTGCATCTTTTCTTCACAGCTTGTGTACACATGAAGCATAATGGGATAGTTGTACTGATTTTACCAGTAAGTATGGATGCAAACACAGGTAGACAGCATGTTAGGTGTGGTGCCTTTAACAATGTGCTGATATCACTCTGCAGTGTTTTGAAAAAAACAGATTAATTTAATTGGACTTGTCACAATGAGGTCAAACATACTAAAAGAGACTTTGCGATTGTATTGAGAAGTCCCTGGAGACCCTTCAGTTTTGAAGACACCTATTTTCTGATATCTAAATAAAGGGGGCTTTAATTTCCTAGGTAGTTGAGGACCTGCCTTGCCTAACATCATTTGAATGGCCATTTATCGCTATGAGGATTTGTCTGGGGGAGGAGGATTTCTGTAAGCACCAACAGGTGCAGTCACATGTTAGATGAAAAGTAAAGCCAAATTTCCAGCATTGTTGGAGAGGAAAGGATTTTTTACAGAGGAGCCTGCATTTACCATATTATGTATGCTGCCTGTCTAAACCTACAGTCACTTGGCACTGAACCCCTAGCAATACTGGCCAAGTAATTTAGATGGCACATGTGTTCAGATGGCACAGCTTTACCCAGGTTTAGAGTCAGCCAAGAGATCATCCATCTAGGAGCATCAAATGGTGCTGTAGTAGTGTTTCAAGCCAAAAAAAGAAGTTTCCAAACACCTGTCTATCCCTGTGTCATATACCTATAGTTACAATGCTATGTGATTGATAACCTAGTTTTTGCTTGGATTATTTTTCAAAGTATAGTCCCTCTGTAGATGTAGATACATTGACCCTGCAGTGCAGAGCTGGTGCTTTGGGGGGTCAAGAGAAAGAATTAGTCTCTAATGCCTTTTCATTTTCTGATAGGTAAGAAAGCAGAATCATCCCTGTCCTCCTTTTCTAGAAAAATGACATAGAGTTTTGATGAAAACTTATCCATAGCTATGTGCCAGAAGCAATTAATGAGAATATAAAATGCATAAATCAGTTTAGGGGGTTGAGTAGCAAAGATTTTTATAGGCTTTAAAACTCAAAAGGTGTTTTAGGCATCTGATATGCAATCAAGGAGATAAACATGTCAATAGTAAAATTCATGCTCATGACATCCACAGTCATCCTTGAGAAAGAAAAGCTTTTAAATGCATCCTGGGGAGTTGCCTTTGCTGTGCAACTGAGAGCTCTAGCTGTTTGTCCTGAATTTGAGGAGCTGTTGTGTGCCTGATTCTGAGAAGGTGAAAATTGGCAAAGCTACATAGACTTCAGTGAAACTGCTAGTGTAGTGTAGTCCAGGCAGCACCCTGATGCTTTAACAAGCAGTGGGAGAGTTAAAAATACTAGACTAACTGTAAAAGCCAGGACTCATGAACAGATATGCAGGAAAAGTTATTCATGATGTGAAAAAAAAGGAAGCTTGGCCATGTAATGTGGCAAGTTCTTTCAAACAAGACATCTGCCTGTGTGCCAAAAAAATTCACTTTTTCTTTGAAGAAGAATGCTAGAATCAGGTCTATGTTTGCTTTAAAAAATAAACTAAAATTTCAAGTTGTAATTAGAAGCCAAAACATAAAATATTCTGGGTAGAACAAAGATAGGTGACAACCACAGGAAAGTGGACTATGAGAAATCTCTTCTTCCTTATGAAGCAACTGATGTTAGCTGTTGCTGGATACCTCCTTGCACTGTTCCTATGCAAGACATTTTACACAATGTCTGCACAACAATGTGAGTTCCTCTGCAGCTTTTCATTTTAGAAAAACAGTGGAAATATCATTGTCTCATATAAAAAATGTGAAACAGAAAATAGACAATAAATTGAGCACAACTGATAGGGATGAATTGAAGACTAGAGCCCTAATCTTTAAATATAGCCTATATCAATGGACTATCTAACTGAAGCTCTAAGCCCAGAAATTGGGTAGATTTTAGGCAGCTGAGTTATGACACTACATGGAGTTTAAATCTCATTAGAGATCAAATTCATTATAGATGCATCAATATCTGTTTTATCATTGATCACAGTGTAGTAAGTAATGGGAAAGTTAGGCAAATGAATGAGTTCAGAGTCCAAATTTCAGCTGGTTGATATACTACCAGCTGCTCCTTCATACTTCTCCAGGTGTTCCAGGCAGCACTGGGTGGCCCAAAGCCAGGCCAAATCATATCACCATAAGGTAGGTCCTCTGGCTCAATGTAGGTTATAAACTATTTGAACACGAAATTTAAACCATGATCAGAAGATAAGAATTATGCTGTTTTCCTTTCAGATTTCAGGGCGCTTCATACAAATGGCTTCATAATTTCCTGTGTCCCCATCTTTTTTTTTTTTTTCCTATCAGAAGGATTTTAAAAGATACTGTTTAGAGTATCACACTGATACAAAAATGTGATTTCCTTCTTTCTTTTAGATAAGTATTTGATCAATTCAAAACTATTCACAAAGATGAATAAAGATGGGAAGGAAAAAGGGGGAGAAAAATCTTATTTCCATTAAAAATTTACAAACTTCAGAGTAGAAATAATAGTTTAAAATTCGTAATACCTCAGATATCAGAATGTGTGTTGGCCTTAGAGTTTTCATCTCAGCCAGTTACATCTGAAGCAAACTCTTTGATTGTTCTCACTCACTGAACTTTGCTTCACATCATAGCATGATCTCAGGGCACATTAACTGGACTTTTCCTGAAAAAAATAAATTGAACAATGAGGTCCAAGGGCTTATATCATGCATTCCTGCTGCTAATGAGCACTCAGTCTGCAAGACAGGGTAAAGTTACTTTGAAATAAAACTGCTGAAACATTAATAGTGTGGACACTGTGTCTCCCACACCAACAGCTGGACTTTTCAAACTGTTAGGTTGCAGTACTGAAGAAAGTGGTTTGAAGTGGAAAGAAAAAAAGTAAAAAGAAATATGGTCATAAGCAACAAGCTAATCCTGTTGAATTAAAATGATTTGGGGTGGGTTGTTTTGTTTGGGAGGTTTTAGTGACTGTGGTTTACCTCTACAGAAAATAAGACTATCATCTCCTTTCTTTACTGGAAAAGTCCTTATAGCAGTCCTTAGCATGCAGTTTGGATTTCAGGATGTCTCCTGCTTGCAACGAGGTGAAAAGAGGATTTCGTACCTCCTCAATTTTTTACAAAATTATTCAGAAGTTACTTATTACATACAAAATTTGGAATAAGGATTGGGTAGCTTGCAAATGCAAAACCCAAGTATAATTTTGGCTTAAAGTGTTTTCTTTCCAGCAAGACACGCTTTAATGTCTGATCAAATGTATGAACCACCCACTCCTTGCTTTAGTCCTTCAAACTATTTAGAAAGTCATTACCCATTCAGTAACAGGAAAGCGTATGCCACGTTGTCCAGTGTGTGCAAAATCAGATAAGAACTTCTACTCTACCACTGGAACTGTAAAATAAATTAATAACTAAAATAGCTCACAGTTCTAAAAGAAGTTTGTGCCTTGTGAAGGTGAAGCTGCAGCATCTGTGATAAAGCAAAACTGTATGTTTCATTCATATGAATGTAATTAATTGTGAAAGATATTCAGTCTTGCTAATGACTTGATCCATTCAGCAATAATGCACTTTTCACAGTATCTTACACATTGCCAAGTCACAGAAAATGCCCCTTTTTTTTACTTTTAGTGCTGTGAATTAAAACATTTATACATTTGCATCTTGATTATGAGCTGAAACCAGTCTTCCAATTCTGTTGGTGCCTATGAACCTATTCAAATCTAGTGCATTATCTTTTATCGTTGCTTGCTATGTGACTTGGATTTTCCCATAGATTAAATGAGATATTGATAGCATGAGGTCTTTCTATTTAATGGCATAAATCCATATGCACTCTGACCTCAGCATGTCTCCTGGAAAATGTCAACAAACATATAATCATATAGGGTACACATGAGAAAGAACAAAATTGTATTAAAAAATACCTACCACTTAGACTTTAATTTACTTTCCTAGGACTTGTCTACAAAAGCATTTTGAAACAATTTTTTGACAAGCCCCAGCAAAGTAAATGAAGTAATTTCTTCAAGTAGAAATATTTTTCATTTGAAACTAGTTGCATATTTGGTGTAGATCTGAAATAGATTTTTCTGCACTTGTTAGATGAAAAATTAGTAAATGTTTCTGTTATTAATTATCTGCAGTAACTATTTGCTGAATGAATATTAATTTTTATGAATTATGTATCCAAGATCCAAGAATGCTTTACCAGCTGTAGATTCGTTTCCCAGTTGCTGTCAGTTGGCTTTGCTTCACTGAAAACAAAATATCTATATCAGTTTACACTAGCTGAAGATCTGGCTCCAGAAATGCAGAGCAGCACTGAGATTTCAGACCTGCTGAGCAGCAATGCTGCTCTCCATATTAAAATATTTAATGTTTTTCAAAAAAAAACACCAAAAAAGGGCCTTGGTTTCTGCAGTAAAAATCTCAAAGCCACATGCTTCTGAGAACTCACTTAATACCAACTTAAGGCTGAACCTTCCAGGTATCTCACGGGGACAGGGGAATGTGTTACAGTAAAGGTAGTATCTCTTGCTGCGGTGTCCCCAACATTCCCTTGCTCTCAGCACCTCCATGGAATCATAGAATACCAGGTTGGCAGGGACCTCAAGGATCATCTCCTCCAACCTTTCTTGGCAAAGCATGATGTAGACTAGATGTCCTATCACCCTGGCCAGCTGAATCTTGAACGCGTTCAATGTTGGGAAGTCCACCACTTCCCTGGGGAGATTATTCCTTTGGCTGATTGTTCTCATTGTGAAAACTTTTTCTGTAGTGTCTAACTGGAATCTCCCTTGGAGTAAGTTGTCCCCATTACCCCTTGTCTTTTCCATGTGGCCCTTTGTGAAAAGGGAGTATCTGTCTTCTTTGTAACCATTCTTTAAATACTGGAATATAGTGATAAGGTCTCCCTTGAGTCTTCTTTTCTCTAGGCTGAACGAACCCAGTTCTTCCTTTCACTCATCCAAAAGTGGCACACTACTACTTTAAAAAAAGCTGATACATCAATTTCCTTAATTTAAAACAATAATAGTTTCTGAATCCAAGAGTAACAAGTAGTTATCTTTTACCATCTCTGGCATGGATACAGCTTTCCTACTCTTTTATCTTTTTTTTGATTAACCTCTTATCATAACAGAAGTTGTACTCAAAATTACTAGCCTAAGGTCCTGATTGTATAATTTTATTGGTGACTTATCCGTTAAAATATAATTCGGATCTCTTCATGGAGAGAGGTTAGCATTCTATTTTACCTGTCCTATAGCTTCTTCTACCTTACCCTTAGAGGTAATAGGGAAAACTGGACTGTCAATAATTTTCCAAAGGTTATTTGGTGACAAGGAGGAAGGTGTAAATCCATATAGAACTTCCTCTGCCACTAAAATAAATTGTAGAACTGCAAGAGGTCCGTCAGGGTTTTGTTTGTTTGGGGGCTTTTTTCCCCTTTTCTGATACTTGTGCAGTCTTCATAGCTCAAAAGTGAGTTGCAGAGAGTGCCTTGAAAAAGATTGAAAGAAGTGGGCCACTACTAAAATGGCACTGTAGCTGTGCCACAGTGCTTTGAAGAGACAACTTTGTCATGCTACCAAGAAAATGCAACTTGAATTTAAAAGGGTCAAAGTCCTGATTAAGCTGGGGAACCGTAACAGTCCTATTCCTTGTTTCCTGCCATTTAGTCTTGACAATATGATTTAACTTGAATGCAAATAATTTCTTCTAATTTGGACATGATGAAGTGCTAGGGCAGCAGGCATTTTTAAGGAGAAGCTGTGGGTAGTAGGTAGGCAGGCTACCGTTTTGTGGTAAATAGCAGTCATATCACCCTGGTAACACGCCAGATCTCAAAGACTGTAGGAAGCCCAGCTAGATAATGTCTCATTGACTAGTGTTTTAGTGCTGAAAGGTTGTTTTATATTTCTTTTCACTCCACAAATTAAACTTTTAGTCTTCCTTTCTCACAAAGGTGATAAAAATGAAAGGACATTTCTAAACTCTGAAGACATTATTAGAAGTTTCAACAGTCAACTAGACTCCCAGGACTTTCTGTGAATAGCTGATACTGTTTATCACCCGAGTATCTGCATGCCTGGCACACTGTAGAGCTAAGTGCTGCTCTTCCTTGTAGAATGATACTGCACGTATAAAATAATTTTTTTTCTTTTTTTTGAAAGCTTGTAATAAGAAAAAAATGTTTCTCATTTTTCTATAAAGCATTCCAAGTATTCAAGGTAATACTAAAGGTAGTCATTTTCCGTATGATAGTTCTCCCTGTGTCAGATAATGATTTTCCAGTCTTTGAAATCCTGACTCAAAATTGCTCTGTATGTTTTTATTATTATCATTTTTCCCCAAAAGCTTTACAAAGGAAAGACAACATGAGCACACCATTTTTATTGTGTGGGCGTGTGGTTGCCTCAGTATAATAGACTCCCTAATGTTCTTGGTTGTACTGTGTAGCATTCCACATGTAGAGCTCTGGATTTCCAAGCCCTATTTTCGGGCTCAGTAATAGTCTTTCATTCAGCCAAAGGATTTACGCCTAATTACAGAGCTGTGTGGTTTTTGTTCTATTGTCTGGTCAGAAAGTATCCGGGGCATCTCATTGATTTCATTCAGAGCAAATAACCAGAGCATGTCAATGTGCTTTTGAAAGCTTTTTGATTTTTCCAAGTGTATAGCTATAGGTTTTAAAGAATGTCTGCTTAGGGTTATTAATGATAGTGATAAGCAATTGCCAAGGCAGTAGTGTTGGAATAACTGCTTTTTGGGAAATTGCTGATACTTACTTTGTATCTTCAATAGCATTTTGTAAGAATGGATGGGGAAGGGAACAGAACTAGTTTGGGGGTCTTCCAACCCATCACCTGTCTATCTCGCTTAAAAAATGATCTTTAGTTTGTTGAATGCAGTTTATATTTTAATGTAAAAATTTGGGTTTATGCATTTTAAAATAAATGTTTTTCTGCAGCAGCTGCAGTTTTGAATTGTTTTGAAAGGAGCTTTGCATTCTAAACAATAATAAAACTGTAAGTATAATGCTTAGTTTGAAACTGTCAACTTCATTATCTCTTTTCCCCTCGGACCTTAAGCATGGTGTTGCTACCAACTTACACCTGTATTGACTTACGCAGTTATTTTGTGCCATGCAATTCATGTGGACTGACCAAGGAACAAATCCCACTATGAGAGATATCAAAATAAAGGTAACAAAATAAAAAGATAGAACACAAGACCACAGATAGAGGTAGAGAAGT
The DNA here is from genome assembly GCA_032466535.1 of Forpus xanthops. NCBI lineage: Eukaryota > Metazoa > Chordata > Aves > Psittaciformes > Psittacidae > Forpus > Forpus xanthops. The sequence goes on from JASSUY010013724.1 coordinate 13,182, forward strand.
GAGAGTGCACGTGAAGTAGCACAACAGGACAACAAGCAGGCATCTCAGCAGATGAATGTCCTAACTGTTATCAACTATTTTTATAGGTAGACATTAAAGCAAATATGTGCTTCACTGTCAAAGTTGTGAAACTGGATAAAAAAAAAATCTGTGTGGCTATTTATAGGGAGCTTTTCTGAGCTGCAAATGCACTAAGGTAGAAAGCAATAATGCAATTAGGCGATTGAGGCTGATATTATCACAGTAGGCTGATAAGAATCAATATTTTGTATTGGTGAATGACAAATGGTATGTAAAGAAACAATAGGCTATGAAATGTCTTGAAAGAGATGACAAGTAGCTTTGGCTAAATATAGTAAAATAAAAAACTATGAAGGAGGAAGCAGAGGGAGAGTGACATAATTAGAGATACTGGTTAGGTAGATGATCTCTGCAGCAGTAATCTGAATGGAAGCAAGAAAAGAGGATATTTTATTAATCAGAACACTACCCAACACAGCTCTCATCAGACATTTCCAGATATGTGTATGAATAGAAAAAACACTTCAAAGCATCACAAAGAAATGAAAGAGGTAAAAATGAAAGGTGAGTACCAACTCACTCATCTAAAGGTAGTTCTCTTACCCATGGTAAACAAAAGATAGACTAGGTTCTATTTAAACACATTTAACTTCATGGTATGGCTAGGAATTTGTGAGGAGATATTGGAGATACATGAAAAAATTTAGTGTGGGTGACAGAGGCAGGGAAGTTGTAGAGAAGGAGATCTATGAATTGTCAGGTTAAATGTATGTCTATGGATTATTCACCCCAAAAATATTATACAAAGAGAAGAAAATAGAGCTAAAGACAAAGTCCTTATTTCACAAAGACTCAGAAGAGGTAAACAGACAAAAAAACACCTTGGTTTGACAAGGGGAAGATTATGGAGTTTTTTGATAGTGCAAATGAGGGGAAGGTACATTGTCTTTTTTTATAGTAACAGAAGATTGAATTAATAGGTTTTTTATTCATTCGTAGTTTTTCTATTTCACAAAATCCTAAATGAGCATTGCGGATTTACTACTGATAGCAGTCCAGTGTATATGTAAGAAATAAAATAGAAGCGTTAATAACTGACAGTATATTCTTGCCCCACGTAGAAGGCAGGATTAATATGTGTTTTTTGGTGTGATGTCATAAAGAGATAGAACATATTAAGCTTCTTTACTGCTTACGGTAATGTAACTGTATCATGCTTTGTATACTGCCATGCAAATACAGATGCCAAGCACTTAATACACATGTCAGTATATTTAGATCTAGTTTCATGTATGTCTGTAAAAGAGTTATTTTATTTTTTATCTGAGACTCAAACCATCTGACCCTGCTTAATGTAGGACTCACCAAAATACGGCAGTTCAACGTGCAAAAGTGGTAGCAGTAAGCAACTGTAAATGAAGTGCCAGTAGAAATATGTAACACAGAAGAAATGTGAAAATGAATATTCAATTACAGTATGAAATAGCAAATGATTATTAAGATCATGACTGAGATCTCACAAAAGTGTCTGGAAGACATATATATTGGAATTTATATGTCAAAAACATAAGAATGGAAAACAGAAGAAATTCATGGCTTGTGGCAAGGGTTATGACACAGATAATCTGTTTACAGTCAGTTTCCGATTTCTGACTGCTGCTGAGGATTATTTCCAAGTTCTGACTGATGCTGAGGATTATTACTTTTCATGTGATCCTGAGAATATTCTTAAGTTCTTATTACCTTTTTTTCCTTGGTTTTATTGTGTGGGATGAGAGCTCCAGGAAGCGTGGCCATGGGACTGACGAAATGAGTCTTTGGTTTCAGGTGTTCTGACCCTGAAAAGAATTGATTCAAAGGAATAGGTTGGGTTTTGTGCAAGATATTTAGCTTTGCAGGGGTGACATTGCATATAAGCGATGCATATTAACCTGTCAAAGTAGATCAGGAGTCTATGACACAGGAAAGTAAAAGGTTATAAAAACATAATGACAGTTTTACATCTCTGACCATTTTCCTGAGTAGAAATACAGATTATTTGGTTTGGGATGCTATTGAGGCAGGGGAAGACCCAACTATTTCATCAAAATGAATCATTCAACAAATCATTCAAACGAAGGAAAGGCAAGAGTGAATATCATTGCACTGAAAGTATTTCTTTTTAGCAAACATCTGTAAGCTTTTTTACATTTCATGTATTTGATAAAAAGTAACTGAGTTACAAACTTCCGTGAAATCTCTGTTCCTTTGTTACAGAGATAAACTGTAAACCAGAAGCCTCAGTCCTTCAGTGAGATGCTTAGGTATTCACGCTGTTGAGGTGAATGTGTAGGTATAAACATGGGAACAGTAAGATGAGGCAGCAAGCAAGGCCATGTGGGTGACTGTACAGCAGCTCAGCAGTTCTCACTGAAGGAAGCTGAATCAGGCCTTTGATTAGGTACACAGAGATAAACCCACCATTAAGTTTAGTCATGCTACACTAATAGGAATACAGAAATAAATTTTAGATTTTTCTGGGGCGTTCCTTCTAAATTATACAGTTGCTTTCTCATGCTTTTGCTAATGTGTTCCATGTAATTCATACTTGTGAATAGGTCTAACATGAAGATTTAAGCAGGACTTAAGTAGTACACAGGCCTTGTGCTCACCACTCCATAAGCAATGATGCATTGTGGGCTTTTGGATGGGTGGAGTGGGTGCATTTTGCAATACGTGCTGTATCTGCTGGGAAAATTGTTTTGCCAGTGGAGTTACGCAGACTCTTGTGAAGATAAAGCTGAACCAACCAAAGTGAGAAAGGGATTAAATTTGGCCTTGGCATGCATGACCAAAGAACGCTGTCAAGATGTATCTAGATGGAAAAGCTTCAGCACTCCAATGCTGCAGCTACCCACAACTGTCTTTCAGGTTTCAATAGCACATACATTGTTATTGTTTGATATGATAGACCTTATCTTGAGTACATGCTGCTTTGTGACCTTGCTGTTTCAAGAACATTTTTCTTTGGGGCTTCTGGGAATCTGTTTTCTTTTTCACTGCTGACCTCTAATGATAGATGTGTCTGAGCTTACGTGACAAATGCTTTCAAGCTTACATAAGTTTGTAAACTGTATTCACTGGGTTTTTCATTACTTCTTTCCCAGATCACAAAAAGGATTTTAATGTAAATAGGTAGGCTTTTATGGTAGCGTTTCTTTGATACTTATTACCACACATGATTTCTTTTCATACCGCAGTTAGAGCCGTCTGGGAATAGAATGAATACAGCTATATATTTTTGTCCATTTTACAGCTACACCAGCAAAAGAATAAAATTGCATGCCCATCATGTTCCTTCAGAATGTATGAAAACTAAGTTACCTTATCTAAGCCATTGTGTCCTGGGTTCAGCACGTTGTCAGGTTTAGATTATTTCAATAATTAACTGAGTATTTTATTATTTTGAAATCAGGAGTCCATAGTAGTCCTTCTCTTCTGTGCTACTATAAGCATTTAAATTTTGAATTTGTTGATCAAAAGAGGAACATTATTAAAGAGTAAATGTGGTGTAGTTATCAAGGCAAAGGCTCTGAGGTTTGGGTTGTTCTGCTACTGCTACAGTCAATATATAACCTGATAAGTAACTAAGGGACATATTTTCAATTAAGTGTCTAAAATAGTCACTAAAATCCAAACTGTGGCACAAAAAAAGACTGTTATTCACTCTTATAATAACTAGGTATTTGTCAATAGCTTCTTGGTGGCATTTGTCACCTTGGCATATAGATACATTTTTCACATTTGATAGCTTGTCCCAAGCCTCTATGGTAAAGCACTACCACTGGGAACTGTAGCATAGCAAAAATATTCTCAACAAAATGGAAACAGCAGGGGGGCTGGAACTAGACGATCTTAAGGTCCTTTCCAACCCTAACTATTCTATGATTCTGTATTTGGTGTCCCAAACAGTGGCATAATTGCAGGAACATCTTCTTCTGGGAAAAATTAATTCACATAGCCCTAAAATATAAATGTGCAACCAGGTGTTCAGTTTCAGATGCTCACATTAAAAAATTTAGCCTTACGTAATCTATGTGCCTCACTTCATCTGTCTTAAAGTAGGGATTAAAATGTTTGTAAGGACTACTGAGTTTGTGAAGAACTTTTTTCTTATGATCTTTACATGTTATGCTCTTTAAAATATATGTGTAAGATATCAGCAAAATTATTTTCAAATGCTTTAATGTTTCTTATTTTAAATGCTACCTACTTATGCTATGAATCATGAAATGGCTGTTTTCTCTTAAAACCTTACTGAAAAGTAGCTGTGGATCTATGAAAGAGAAAGCTCAATAAATTAAAGAAGTCTTAGATACTTAGATGTTTAGAAAGATTTCAACATTCACCCATCACAGATGTGGTGTGTCACTAGTGCAAAAGTACAACCTGATTATAAAACATGCTGTCCAAGTATCATTAAAATTGATTTAGAGCACTGTCTGGCCTGGAAAAAAAAAAAAAAAAGTTATTGGCAGTATTCTTTTTGCCTTAAATCGTAGAATCATAGAATAGTTAGGGCTGGAAAGGACCTTGAGATCATCTAGTTACAACCCCCCTGCGAGGGGCAGGGACACCTCACACTAAACCATGTCACCCAAGGCGATGTCCACCATGACCTTCAATACAGTGATGGAGCATTCACAATTTCTCTGGGCAACCCATTCCAGTGCCTCACCACCCTTGCAGTAAAGAATTTCTTCATCATATCCAATCTAAACTTCTCCTCTTTAAGTCTGAACCCTTTACCCCTTGTCCTATCGCTACAGTCCCTCATGAAAAGACCCTCCCCAGCATCCCTATAGGCCCCCTTCAGGTACTGGAAGGCTGCTATGAGGTCTCCATGCAGCCTTCTCTTCTCCACCTGAACAGCCCCAACTTTCTCAGCCTGTCTTCATATGGGAGTTGCTCCAGTCCCCTGATCATCCTTGTGGCCCTCCTTTCGACTTGTTCCAGCAGTTTTGTGTCCTTTTTATGTTGAGGACACCAGAACCGCACACAATACTCCATGTGAGGTCTCACAAGAGCAGAGTAGAGGAACAGGATCACCTCCCTCGACCTGCTGGTCACATTCCTTTTGATGCATCCCAGGATACGGTTGGCTTTCTGGGCTGCAAGGACACACTGCGGGCTCATGTTCATTTTCTCATTGATTCCGAATTTCGCCCCAAAAAGCGAGAATAAACTGCCCAAAGACTTGGTTTGAGTCAAATAGGCAGGAGGTATTTATTAACG
>JASSUY010013726.1:0-16457 GCA_032466535.1 Forpus xanthops
AGGCCGGGGCAGGGCAGGGCCGGGCCGGGAGCCGCGGAGCGGCGGGCAGCGCCATGGGGCTGGAGACGGAGAAAGTGGACACCCGCATCTTCATGGACGACGACAACTTCCCGCGGAGCGACAGCCCCGCGCTGTCGGAGGCGGAGAAGGGCGCGGAGGACGCGCTGGACCGCGATCCCCGAGGGATGAACGCCCACCTCAAGGTGCGCGGCCCGGGGGATCCGTCTCGGGGCTGCTGGGCGGGACGGGCCGCGACGGGACGGGACGGGCTGGGGCGGCGAGCGGGTGCCCCCACCCTCCCCTCGCCCCAACTTCTCGTAACGTCCCGGCTGCTCTCGTTCCAGCTGGGCTTCGAGGACGTGATCGCGGAGCCAGAGCTAACGCACTCCTTCGACAAAGTCTGGGTCTGCAGCCACGCTCTCTTTGAGCTCAGCAAGTACGTGATCTACAAGCTCCTGACCCTGGTCCTTGCCATACCCCTGGCCCTGGTAGTGGGGGTCGTCTTCGCTGCGCTCAGCTGCCTGCACATCTGGTAAGCGCGTTCTGTTGCTCGTGATGCGAGGGCTCTGCACTCAGCCCAGCAGCATTACTCCTAACTGTTGAATCACCGCCTTTACAGCCGGTAGTCAGATCTGCTTACGTTGTCTGCTTTGGGTTTAAAGGGAGAGAAATGAAAACTGTTTTCACTGTGATTCAGTTTCCTGCCGTGCTTTTGGTCTGTCATATCTGTTTAAGCTCCTTGGGGCAGAGAGCCTTCTTTACCCTCTGAATGGCATCTACACAATGCATTCCAGCCTCAACTGGCTTCTGGACTAATAATGACAATTGGTTGTTCTTTTAAAACTGGAGTACAGAAGTTGTTAAAACATGTTTATTTAAAATTAAAGGCTTGGGCAGAAGCATTACTGTTACCTTCTCAGTATGATTACCTCTTCCATTTTTTCCTCACAGACTAAAGTAAGCTTTTGAGAGCCCAAGTCACTCTTTCTTTGCTACTACCACAAAATCTACTGTCACTGCCTTGCATCTGGTACATGGCCATCTCTAGGTGCCGTGCCCCAAAGCACTTCCACATAAATAAAGCCCTGCTGAGCACAGGAAAGCTGCTTCTGGCCATGGCCCGGATTTGCAGGCGAATATACTGATACTCCAAGCCACAGAAAACCTGATAGATTGAAACAGAATATACTGGCAAAATATCAGGGAAGAATACCTGGAGACAAGAAAGGCAGATGATCATGGAGAAGGAAGAAAGGCAGGGAAAATAATGACGTTAAGGAAAGAGCTGCAAATCCAGCAGGCTGCAGAGGAAGGGATGAATGCAGATTATCAATGTGATTCCTGCAAACCAGGATCTTCCATACACATGGATTTTGGGCAAAGTCTCATTTGACTTGGGTAACACTGGAATCATCAAGGAGTTTTTTAAGGAAAACAAAGTACAATCCAGAAACTAGGAAAAAAGTCTCAAGGCAGTAGGAATGTATGGGTTATCTGAGCCCTTGGTCGCAATCTCAAAGGTGCAGATTTCTGTTTTCAAAAGTGGAATGGAAGTTTGGGTTGATGACATTGCCATAAGCCACTTCAAAATCCAATTAACTCAAATGTAGGGACGTGGAGTTGTTATCTCATCCAGAAGAGTTGTAATGAAATTTAGAGCTGCCTACAAGCTACTTCTCTAGTCCCTAATTATGAAAACCATATAGTGTACCTAGACTTTCAAGTCTGGAGCTGTCACTGTGCTGTGAGTACTGTGTGACTGCAAAAAGGTACGATGAGCATATCGACTTCCAGTAGTAAGATATCTATGGAAGAATTAATCAATGCCAGATTTATTAAGACTGTAATAAGTTTTTTGTGCTTCAGTATGATCTTGTATCTGGATTTTACAGCCTGGGTGTGTGGACATGAGTTTCACTGAGCCAGGACTCTAGGGTCAGTTTCTATTTATGCAAGTTGTCCCTAGTGACTCTCTCAAGAACTGTGGGTTCTCAGTGTATCTGAAATAGGACTATCCACATGTGGCACTTCATTTGAAAAGTTTCCTTTGACTTTCCATGAGCACACTTGCTTCCCCAGCAACTGATTTTCTTTCCCTATATTCACTGTCACTACAGGTGTTTCATTTTATCTTCCTTATGCCTGGGATGGTTGTGAAAGCATCACATAAATTAGTAGCATTACCTGCCCCCCCTTAGAACTCATCCAGAACCAGCACTGCCTCATTTTCCCACAACCACAAACTGGATTTGCTCCAACACAAAGGTGGAAAACACTAAGGCCAAGTTAGCTTCTCTGCAGCTTTCCATGGTCCAGACTTCCTGGTGTAAGGATTTCAATGTTTCTGCATTTGAGAGGGTAGCATAGGTGCAGTGCAGGTGTAGGGACCCAGAACACATGGTACTGGCTCCCATGTAGTCCCACTGGGTCTGAAAAAAATAGTAACTCCTTGTTTTGTGGGTGAGAGGAAGGGAATTCCATTATAACTCTGCCTTTAGCTGTTGAAATGTCATGGGAAAACCTTGGGCACACCCTCCCCCATGGCTGCCTGTAGGAGGTCTCATCAGAGTCACTGTGCCTCATTTTCAGCATCCAAACCAATGAGAGGATGATGTTATCTATCTTAGGGGAGCCCTTCCTGAGGCTAAATTCAATGTGTTGCAGCAACTGTTGGAACTGCTCAGGCACAAAGCACTGTTGATTATCACACATGTCATTGCAGTTTTGTCAGGATGCTAAAACTCCACAGAAATCTGACTCAACATTTCTCATGCATCAAGGGCATCTCATGAACTACCCCTCTCAGATAGTAAATGTTGCCTTTTACCAGCAAAAATGTTGCTAGTGAAGGAAGCAAATGTGTGTGACTTCATGGAAAGCAGAAAGAAAGCTGACTAAGAAATATGTAATAATTCACTTTCAAGTTTCATTTTTATCTATAAAGATGGAACACCCTTTTCCTGTTCTCAAACTGGCTGCTTGAGACAGAATCCAGCATTGTACTACCTCATAAAAGATAATGATGGGCTGAAACTGTGCCAGCTATCAGGTTGGTGACCTATATACAGGCCTGTTCAAGGAAGGGTACTTCTTCACGTTTCTTCTCCTTTACTGATGACTATCACTCATCACAGACTATAAATGGCAGAATTTGTCACACTGAGTTTTAACATCTTTCTGTGAATATTAGCAAGCTTTTAAATATTTCCTTAGATTGGGGCTGTTACTGATTTTTGATCATGAGCAGAACACTACTGGTCTTCCAGGCAGCACGTGCAAACTCATTATAGATCAAGGACGTATCCTTGATGTTCTAGGCCACATGTTTGCCACCTCTTGGAAATTAACCGTTGAATATCATATATGCTTTTTTGTAGTCCTGTCTGAATAGTCTTCTTGTATGTTGCATATGTGTGCTAAGAATCAGTAGTTCATTTGTGGATCCTTAACTCGAGTCTTGAATCTGAGAGGGGGTCTAAAGCACAAGGACTCGGACAGCAATATGCTCTTGTCATCAGCTGGAGCAGGAGGTACTCAGAGATAATGTCAGCTTGAGCTTCCATTTGCAGCACTCAGATGCAGCCAGGGAGTTACATGCAAAGTAAATATGGACTTGTATCATCCCTCACTTCTTTCTCCACAACTCCATTTATGTAATTTATTGCTATTATAACCTCAAAACCATCTCCCCGATGGCTGTCTGAAATCAAAAGAAATTGCAGCACAGCTGTGCCATGAAGACCCTCCCTATGATCTGGTGTTGCCTTGAAACCTCTTTTTTCACGTATGGTATACATCCCTTGGAGATTAGCAGAAAAATGTAATGTGAGCAAAAGTGAAAAAGGTTGATGGGTATAACTTTGTAGATGTCATGTCTTGAACAGAAAGAAGAGAAAATGGGATAGATGGAAAAACTGGGGTAATTTGTACTTTTCAATTCAACAGTTCCCAAAAGAACGGGTTCCTTCTATTCAGTGAAAGGATGGATATTTTATGATATTTATACATAGCGAGATTCAATGAGAGGTCATATAGGCAGTTGAAATATCTTGCCTATGTTTCAGCTTAGATGCCTTATTCAGCACAGCTTTGATTTTTCTTCCCAATGCCGCATTATGTGTGACATTGCTAGTGTCAATATTGCAATCAATGTTGATATCTTTGGCATATGCCAACTTCTACTGTTAGACATCACTTAAGCAAGCTGTTACTATCTCTGTGAATGTAAGTGCAGATTAGGGTAAACTCACAGCATTGTGAGTAAAGGATGTATATGTTAATGTTTACTTGACAGGTCACAAAAACAAATACATAGCTTCTAGTGGTCCTGTGTTATTTATGTTTCTACGCATGCCTGGTCATTCCACAGAAGGCACATTTTGCCCTCTGATGATGTGGAAATGCAGAACAGGATGCATACTTAATGCACACGTCAATACCTATATAGCCACACTCACATGTTTTAAAAGTTAGAAAATACTTTTTATTGCTCTGTGTGTGTGAAGAGTTTCCTTCTCCAAGGAAAGGTGTTTAAGTAATTGTTATCTAGTTAGACTGACTTTTATTTTAATATCGAAAGTTGTTTGCATTAATTAGCTTTGTTTGCTAGCATGTCTCACATGTTCTGCTACTCAGCTAGGCTATATTGTTTCTCACATGCATTTACCATAAAATTGTCAATGTTTATAAAACATTACCAAAACATTTAATATTTATTGTATTTAATATTATCATAAGAGGTTGAGTTCTGGTACTGTCTGAATAATCTTTACAGCAGTTGCAGGTGGTGTGATCACTGCTTTTCCAGCCCTTCCTAATGGCATCCTGGTGATTCACTACATCTTTCTGTGAAACTTCTGCATACCGCGGTATTTAGTTGCATTTTGCATGATGCTGTAAGGCAAGGTCCACTAGTTATGTCAGCTTTTCTGCTCCTCTGCAGTTCTGTTAGGTTAAAAAAAAAATGAAAGCCAAATTTATTTCAGATGCCAGGAAAGGAGCAGTGACATAGCCTTTATAAACTAACCAAAATGGGGAAGGGATGAAGTCAACACAAGCTGAATAGTCATTTCTGGTGTTTTCCCTGTGTTGCTTGGAGAAATATATTTTTTTATTCTAGCAACTGAAGCCCTACTTTTATTTTCTAGAAATTGTCTAGTCTATATGCAGTGATACTATAGGTAGGTTGTAAAACACATAATTTACAGGGGTCAGTTTAAAACTAGAGACACATTATTCCAGTGGCACTCACAGTTCTATAGAGTGTGTCTTTTACTAGCCGTTTCAGCAGAGACAAAAGAACAGAAGGTTTTAGAAAAACCATTCTTGTTTAAATCCATCTGGGTTAGTTTAGAGTGCAGCATAGACATACTAGTATATGGCTTACATTGTATGATAAAAGCTGAAAATCTGGTTAGATAAACACTGAAAATAAATAATTTATTTTGACTTTAACATTTCTAAGCTCCAACTTTTAAAAAATGTGCCAGTTTGGCTTTGGTTTTATTGTTTGTTTGTTGGTTGGGTTTTTACTGTGTTGTTCTGAGCAGTATTCATTGGAAATACACAATACCTGTATATTTTTTCCATACCTGTGATGAAACAGTAAATTAAATATTTCCTGTCATCCAACCAAAGTCAGTGAGAGTTCTACAATGGGCTTATGTGGATGCAAGACTTGAATCTTAAATTTTGAACGCATCAGCAAAACAGAACAGAGTTTATTCTTTATCAAGGGGATCTATAGCTTCTTCTACCTTTTTTAGGAAATAAATGTGTTGTATATGGCACAGAAGTTTTTTAAACCTTGCTCTAGTACCACTTCAGTATTACAAAAGTTATTTATGCATTTAATTTGTCTGCACCCAAGTAAGAACATCCAGCTTAATGGAATGATGCAGGGTTTTGGCCAGCAAACGATTAAGAAAGGAGAGTACTTTAAAATAGTGTCATAAATTATCATGTATTCATAAGTTATCATGTATTTACTGGCCCTTCTGAGCTGCCCATATGTGCACTTCTGCCTCGCTTCTGTCGTTAGTATGGCTGGCTTAAGCTACCACTAATGACTTTGCTTTGGAATTGGGACGTATGGAGAGCATCCCAGACGCTTAGCAGTGCTCAGAAGATGAAAACACAATACTTTCAATATCCACCCTGAGCAAATAAAAAGATCTTTCCACGGCCAGGAGTTTTGACTTCATTGTAGGTTAGTTTCTTACCCACAAATGAAAATCTTTACAGGATCCTCAAGGATCCCATTTTTCTGAGATTGGGCATATCTCTGTACTATAGCAATCCAATGTAATCAGATACTGCTTTACTGTTCCTGTTTAATTGTAGCAAGTCGTAACAGCAAAGTTAGGCTGTGGGAATGAGACAAGAATGGTTTTGTGCCTATGCATTTGGATGGGTGAAAGAGATGAATATAAGAAACATGAGAAGAAAGAGCAGAGCAAGAACAGATTGTAAAGAGCGCTGCTCCCAGTCAATCAGGCTGGAGAGAACACAGTGTTTCTGTCAAGCCCAGGGACCCACATTCAGATACTACCACAGGGCAAATGAGTCCCTAGAGGATGACTCTTCTCTTCAGCCGCAGCAGGGTGGCAGAAAGGTTACCACATATCACATACACCAGCCTTCCAGCATCAGGGGGAGAATAGCAAAAGTTCACCTCAGTAACAGGAATGTCCACAAAGTAGCTTGGCGTTGCCAATTAGGAAGCAGAGACATGATGACAAGAAAGCTGGCATTTCCTGTCCCTTGGATTGCACACGAGTGATCCTGGCTAGAGGACCACATGCATCACAGTGCTTCTGCATGTGCAGGTGTAAGGCTGTGAGTAAACAAAATTGATGGAGAATGAATGCAAGAGTGTAAAACTAACTTGTTTAGAGATTTAGAGTTAGGAAATCACTTCCTCTTCTGTAAGTTCTCATACTTGTGCTTGGTTATTCTGATTTCCCTGTGCTGTAACAGAAACAGTCATTACATCTTCCATTTTCTCTTTTACAGGATTGTGGTGCCTTTCGTGAAAACATGTCTCATGGTCTTGCCTTCAATGCAAACCATATGGAAGAGCCTGACAGATGTTTTCATAGTACCATTCTTTCAGAGCATAGGCCGATGCTTTGCCATGGTTAATATACGCCTGGACCAAGAGTAAACATCAGGAGTGCAACACTGCTGTAATTGCTAACCTAACATACAAGCACTTACCATTCATTCCAAACTGATAAATTACAATGGCTGGTTTAAGTGGGAACATGCTATTTTTCCTAAAACTCGTTTATTATCAGGGAGATTAGTTTAAGTAGGTAGTTTTCATAGCTCACTATTTTAACAATAGAGCAATCAGAGTGTGTTGGCAACACTTTATTTTAATGGTACGCTAGTTGCTAGATGACAGGAGAATTCCTGTGAATGTTTAACAGCCACCACAGTGATAATGATTTGCATTATTACTATAGAAAATTTCAATGAGTAGACTGTGGTACCTTAGGCAAAAGTGATCTCTAAGGGTTCCCACTGACTTTAGTGCAGTTCCACCACTCACTGTGCAGAATGATAAACCCAGTCCTTTATTGTCAGCAGTTAAAATGAACGTGACTCGTTGCATAAACATACAGGAAGAGGAACTGTTGTGTAATTCTCCTATACCAGAGGGAAAAGCTCCCTAGAAGTTTATCCCTTAAAATAAGGTGTTAGCTAATGATCTAGGACATCAGCTAATCTGTATATTTATTTTATGAGAGGTTAATTTTGCTGTATATTTTGTACCTTTGTAAATGGCACTTGATAGTTTTCTTTGAAGCACTATTTCTATAGTATTTTAATTCTAACCAGGAGTGTGGCACTGCAAAAAATTACTTTACATAACTGAAAATTCTGTTTCTAAATTATGTAGATTTTGAAGTGCTGCCATGCAATTCTAGTGTAATTATTATGTATGATTGTGTGTAAAAACAAAGATTAGAAGTGTTTTCCTACAAGAACTTGCAAAAGAGTTGGAAATATCTGTTTATGAGAAATGGGTTTTTATTAAAAATGAGGTATAGTAACTGCAACCCTGCCTATTTCTGTGTATTATCTGTGTGAACATTGTGATATTTAAAATTAAAGATACTATGCTGGCACTTTAACTAAGTAGCAAGCTCATATAAAAGGCAAGTGAGTGGAATTGATATCCTTATATAATTCTCCTCATATATTGACTTGATTCCCTATGTTGCTTATTTGCTACTTCAAAGACTAACCGCTAAGAAAAGCCCTTCTTCCTTCTGCACTTAATATGACTCTGTAAACCAGAAAACCAGAATGTATGCAGAGGTACATGAAAATTACATTAGCCTTCTGATGGGCTTATGCTGCTGTTTTCCTTAAATACAAATGGTAAGTTGCAATTATAAAATGTTTGTATGATTCAGAATGTTATTTTCTAAAATGATGTCACAGATTTCATAAAAAAAAAAAAAGAAGCTATATAATAAAGTAATAAAATGACAGCTTTTTCCCATTTTAAACTTCATTGTTTTTTCATATTTCTCAGCTGTTTAAAAAGCTGTTTAGATAAATATCGAACAGCATTGAATACTATGCGGTTCTTCCAAAATATGGGAAAGGGTAAAGGATGGGCATCAATACCATTCCATTGTTATCAACTACATTTAACGTATTTGTAGTAGAAAATGATGTATCTCTGTGTTATTAAGCCCATACAGAACGGTTGCTTTCTCTAAAACAGGTGTCTCTGCAGAATTTTGGCTACATTAAAAAAAATGCTTTATTCTTTCTACGGGCAAATGCTTCCTTTACAGGTGAGCTGCAGAACTTTCCTTTTCTTGCTTATTGGCCTTCAGAAGCTAGCTGACTCTGTGTTTTCTTTGTACACTAAGAACACCTTTGTATGTTAAAAATCTTTTTGCCATTTGTGTCATTTAGAGAGGGATTCATATGGCTTTTGAAAACTGGATCTCAATGATTACTGCCCGTGGAAACTTATCTGGATTTTTTTTATCCTACAAGAAGTTAGCTTGTTGTTCGGATGTGTTCTGCAAGATATCTTTCTTATGTTAAAAATGGAAATATCTCTTTTGAAAATAAAAATTAGCCAGGCTGAGCTTGAACTCTTTTGAGAGTTATTTCCTTTTACAACGTCCAAGAATTTTTACAAAGATATTTTGCACAGAAAAAATATCCCCTTGATGAATTCATTAAAAAAAAAAGGAAAATAAATCAATCAGTACTAGTTCTTGTGGCTGAAAGGAGCGCTACAAAAGCTTTGAGGGAGCTCAGGTCTGGATCCAAACTTTGAGAATGAGGCCATTCCCTAGAGAAAAATGTATTGGCTTAGGTCATGAACTCCTGGATATATGCATTCTTAAGTAGCTTACTGAAATCATCTGTCTATACTCTAGACAAATCTTGGTCTTATTGTGATTTATCCATGTCATTAATTAGTTCTTTCCACCATTTCTCTAGTTATTACAAGACTGGAGCAAGCTTGTAATTAAGTAATTAAACCTGTTATTTTCTTACATAATTTATAGCGATATCTTTCTCTGGATAAGTGCTAATTCTAAGTGCTCTTACTCTAAGAGTTGCCAAATGTACTGTTAGGCTTATAGGAAAATATAAAATGCTTGGCAAATACACTTACTTCATCCATGAAAGGAGTTAAAGAAAGCATGAATATATACAGACTCTCCAGTGCTTTGATGTGAATCTGCCTCAGGCAGCCTTGGCTGGCCAGTATGCTCCGAATTTTATGGATTTGTTGGTTCTGAGAGACATCCCAAAGCTGGTACTGTCAATAGCTTACAGCATTGTTGGACAACAGGGACTGAATGGGCACTGGCACTGAACTGTAATCTTCAATGTAGGGTAGGTTCCTGGAGTTCTTTTGCAGTGCATTTGATATGTGGACAAATCATCCCAGCTGATCCTGTAACTGCAACTTGCACATGAGGATTTAGCCAAGAAGGGAATACAGAAACTTAGTCTCTTTTACACCTGAATCAGGTCATCTACTTTGATACATCTTCTTCTCTTCTATAGAGCGGGGAAAATGTTTTGGCTCTTAAGAACAGTAGACTTTCCATCATCATGGTAGAGTTAATGAGGATAAAAGCCTTCCTTTTGTTGCTGACAACCTTAGGTTTATCATCATGAGCTGGAGACTCAGGTCTGCCATGTAAAATATTTCAGCACCCTATTTTTCATGAAAAACACAGCTAACAAACAGAACTAACCCCAAATTTGTGTTTATGGATTTTTTTTGTGTCAATTCACAAAGAAATTTAGCCTGCTTTCTTATGAGAGCTATTTCATAAAATCATTCTAATCTGACTATAGAACTTTCATATTTGTGTCTTGTCTTTCTCTACTTGTTCATTATATACATTGGAACAAAATTTTAATAGAAACTTTGAAATATTGGTGAATGAGGAGCTTTTTCCCACCTATCCAAAAATCTCACTTACGCATACACTGACTGAAAAGTTCAGAACTTCCCTGCAGCTCTGGGACCTCAGACCACACACTCATTTTGAATGGAACCCAAAGTTCAAGTCCATATTTTTACAGGGTGCGATCGTTCCCCACCTGCAGAGATAAAACTGCTGCTGTTAAGCTGTATTAGCTCTCTTTTATAAATATATGAAAAAAAATCTTGTGTTTTGTTTCTTTTAGAAAGTAAAACTGCAAATGGAGCAAGGTCAAATGCCAAACATTCTACCAGTGTAGTTTGTTATTACACTGTGCTCATGAAAATTGGAGCTGAAGGCCTCCAACGAACATACTGAACCAGCAGTTATGCATTCAAAACTGAGGTGCTTTCTTCATGCAGGTGTTTACAACTGAGGGGAGAATTAATAAAGGTTAATTTTAGCCTGATGACACTAATTTTCCTAAGCTTATTACAACAATATGTCTTTTGTGAAGCAATTCAGAGGAGCTAAGATAGGTTCCTGCTTTGAATCATCCTCCAGCAAAAGCGCTGCACTGATAAATGCAAAACGTTTGGCTTGACTTGGCTCCTTACCTCTTCTACACAAAAAGTTATATTTGATGCAGAAATAGGCAAGGCCTATGGAAGCAACTAGAACTTCATGCAAGTAGTGGGGCAGATGCTGTTCTACACAATTCTCTCACAACTTGAGGCTAGGGGTATTACCTGTGTTAGGTGTTCAGGTTTTGCTGTCTGGCTCCCCCCTCCAACTGCAGGTGGATGAAAGAAGGACCCCTCCACAAGACACTGAATCAGATACTTCTTCAGGCACTTGAACACAATAAGATGTAGACTCACACTTTAATGTCAAACTTTCAGGAAAGATATGTCTGGTTTTGCCAGGTGCTTCAATTTAGTAAGTGCTGCTTTTTCACCCCACATACCTACCTCACCTTGCTATTTACTTTACACTGTCGGACCTATCACAGTGCTACAACTATAAGCTCTGTTGGCCATGAAATGCTTAGATAGCAAAGCCTGTTGACAAAAAGTCCCATCACACCTGGGAATTGGGGTTGTTTAGTCTAAAGAGAAGGCTCAGGGGGTCTTTGTCACTCTCTACAGCTACCTGAACGGAGGATGGAGAGAGGAGGTGGCTGATATCCCAAATAACAAGCAAGAAGACAAGAGGTAACAGCCTCAAACTGTGCCAGGAAAGGTTTAGACTGGATACTAGGAAAAATTCTTCAACAGGCATTGGAACAGGCTTTCCAGGCTAGTGGGAATCACCGTCCCTGGAAGTGTTCAAAAACCATGTAGATGAGGCTCTGAGTGGCATAGTTTAATGGACTTGATCTTAAAGATATTTTTCAACTTAAATGATTCTGCGATTCCATGATCATACATAAACCTCATGGAGCGGGTATTCCCATTAATAACACTAGTTCTCACATTCTGATATTTCTATAGGATGTATGAACAGTTAAAAATGTGCTAGAACTAGCAGAATGGTTCAGTAAAGTGTTGACATATACCAGTGTTCATGGTCCATCTCAAAAAGGCTTGAGAAAACGTGTCTTGATTTGCACAATGTCTGTCAGGTTTAAAGCTTTCAATCTATTTACCACTCCAGTCAAAACAATTACTAGCCATTTTAATCAAGACCTACAGGGACTAGATCTAATAAAAGATGTACACACCTACCAAAGCACTGGGAGTCAGGCATTTACATCCAAAATTGCAATTCCTACCCAGCTGCCACCCAAACGGGAGCATGTCTAAACTGAGAAGGCACCTCCCTTTCACATAGCATTCCCTCAGTACCTACAGTTTTACTTTAGTCATGCCCAGAACCGCCCTTGCTTGGACAACTTGGCATCTTACTTACATCTAAGCCCAGTAGACACAAGCAAAGAGAATGCCTTGGACCCCTTAAAATAGACGTACTGCACATCATTAGAATAAGGTGCTTCCCAAAATAAGCTTTCCCAGGAGTAAGACAAATATGTTAACACACCTCAGAAAGGGAAAAAATTATTTTGAGTCTATCAAGTGTTGTATTACTTCTAGCCCTCAGGCTGTTGTGAAATGTTTTATGGCATCCGTGCTTCCATGTAAAAAGAAATCACTCCTAGCTAGAGGTTGTGAGGAGGAAGGAATGTGAAGGGATCTCACCATTTCTCCTGGTATAACTCCTTTGATACAGGGAACAGGACAAATAACAAATGCATACGTAAACTGCAGCTCTATGCATTAAGATAGTGAGGGGCACCCATCTCAGCAGAAAAGCTCTGATCCAATGACTTATAATTTAAAATGCAGAAATCCTCCAGGGACTGGAGCCAGGATGACCACTGTCTGCAGATAATGGAATGAGTGAAACAGTGGCCTGCATGTTAAACCTGTCCCAATGCTTGTTACCCTGAAGCAGGTGACAACACTGGCATCGCTGATAACAGTTCACTCTCAGCAATTCTGGCATCTCAGGCTTTCATCCAGCAAAGCATCCAAAAAATGCACATAAAACAATGCAGTTAAGCAGCTGAACAGAAGACATTAAAAAAATTACAGTGGTCTTCCTCTTCTAAGCTTCTGATTCTTAAATGCTCTGCATAAGGCAGGCTGCTTGCTGACAGCATCTGGTGTCTTGACACCCTCGCTGCTGTTGAAACTATACATAAGGAATACAGTTTCCCAGTACTGATTCTGATCTTGCTGACACTGGAATATATCAGAAGTATTGCTAATACCATAATAGGAATAATTACACAAGCTTGGGAAAAAAATGGGGGGAGGAGTAAGGAGTATAAGGAGAGGGAGAGGGAATGTTAGATACTGCACAAAGACACTCAGTAAGCAGCCATGCACATTCAGTTCAGCTTCATGACTCATTTTCTGAGAGTTTTTTGAGGAATTTTGTCCAATCCCTGTTTTTTCTTTTCCTTGCACTGTTTCCCACCCTTACTAAAACCTTTCCTATCCTCAGAATGGAAAGAACAGCTCATAATTTGCATGTACTTTGTTCCATGTTTAGAGCAAGTTCTCAATTAAGGTAATACAGAAGTTCGAAAATTCAGTTAAAGCAAGACATTAGATCTATAAGATCTTGTTAAAATTAGGCATGACATGCCTAAGGCTGGTATGATGGAGGAAGAAAGGCAGTGAGATGGCCAGCCAAGGTAGTAGGTAGTCCTGTTCAACGGCTGACCTGGGCTTCAAAAGACACAGCAAAGCTCAATGAGGAGGCAGTTTAGGTGGTATTTTCAAGGCCAGCCTGTGTGTCTACAACCACTGTCTATTTCAGGCCACTGCTACATAATCCGTTCAAAATAGCTGAGGAGAGGACCAGAACCTTTACACTTTCAGAAGATTCCTGCAAGCCTTTCCCAGGCCCTTTCCTGCTGAGCTATACTCTTCTTCTCCATGCAATGGGAGCTCCTTGCAGAACTCCTGCACACATCCATTCTGAGCTTCTGGCTGTCAAATTGGTTGCATTTCCCATACAGCAGTGCTGGACTCAATAGGCCACAGTTCTATCCCTGTCCATCGCTGTAGAAGTCACTTCCCCACCCTTACAACTTAATAGTACCCATGTCATTTTCTCTGCAGGCTGTTGTCTTGGTATTCGAGCGAGGTGAGCGCTGCTAAGGTTCACTAGATGCAAAGGCTCATTTGAGTTCATATGCAACCTATTCTAGAACTCACCTCACAAAGTTTATAAATTCCACCAGCTTCCAATATTCTTCTAGCCACAGCAGTGTTGTGTGATTCAGGAATTGCTTTTAAAGGGGACTGTGGTTCTGCAGAAACAGTTTCAGGGCCAATTCAGCATTTCAAATTAAAAAATATATCTTGGTTTTTTTTTAAGTCACATTAAGATAAGCAGTAATAGTGAATGATGGATCAAAATCTTCTGAGTCTGTGCAGGATACTGAGTAATTGCAAAACTTTCCTAGGTATAGAAACAAACTGTCTTGTGAGGGTTTTTTCAGATGGGTTGAAAAATTGCAGAGACTAAATCTTTCAATATACCCATTTGACTGTGTATACATTCAAATGCTTGGACAGATGAAGATACTTCAATGATGACCTCAGTGAATTATTGCATCAATAAAAAAAAAAAAGGTATTTTTAAAAATTGCTACTAACTTGGAAAATTGGAAAACATCCACACTAAGCATTTATTCTAAAGTTTATGAGCAGTATTAACTCTTCAAGAAAGTTCACCGCTAACTCATGACCATATCAGTAATACATGCCCATGTGGACTGTGTTTTCAACAGGTGCAGTTATTTACATCCGTGGAGCCTACATCCATCTTGGCCACTGGCTTTTTCGAGGTCATTTATTTGTTGAATTGCCAAAGCCAAATACACTGCAGCTAAGAATTTTCTGCTTCTGTTGCTGCAATTCTTTGCTCAGTGGCATAGCACTAAGGTCACTATTTTTTTTTTAATGTTATAAATCTTTCACCATGGTCCCATTTCCTATCAGAAAACTGATGGCTGCAAACACCAAAAAAAGAAAAATAGGGCAAAATATAGTCCACAGTTTATAGATTTATATTGCCAACATAAACCGTCTTCAATACAATGATGAATCCTTATAGCTGTTACACCAACATATGCCTCTGAGTTTACAGAGGATCTGGAGAGCAGAGTGCAGCAAAACGTCAGTGTCCCTCCACTCCTCTTTAAATCCTAATCCCAGTCGTTAATACTCATGGCAGATAGGCATGGGTCAGTCTCCTCCCGGGAAAAAATATAGCGCAGCTAACGTGCAGAACTGTTAAATATTTGCATAGTCTTGAAATGAACCAGTTAGAAAAATCTCTTTTCTTCATCCCAAGGATGTCCAAGTTTCCACAATCGTTCCCGGGGCAGCGATCACTATATGTAAACTACTGTCAGTAAAGGGAGGGGGGCTGGGGGAGTCCTACAAACGCCTCTCTCGCTCTGGGAGTGGAATATCACAGATTTCCATCCCCTCATCGCTTCCTCGTCTCCATCTCCTCTTTGCCCCCCCCTCCCGGTCCTGTCCGTGCCAGTATCCGTGCCCGCGTCCGTGTCTTGTCCCCGTGCCCGAGAGACGTGGCCCAAGCATCCGGGACGGGTTCGCCGGCTCCCAGGTTGCCGGGGCAGGGCTGCTTTCCCCTCCCACCCCCGGCGGCTCCCCTCTGCCTTGCGATATGCCGGGCCCTACCGCAGCTTGTCATCCACCCCAGGCAGAGGCAGGGAGCAGCCCCTGGCCGGTAGCCAGCCGTCTCCCTGGCAGCTACCTCCCCCTGGCCGGCAGCTCCGCAGAGCGAGATCCTCCTGCCTCCGGTCCTACAAGTTATAGCGCAGAGAAACCCTCGGCAGAGCAGCCAGCCCGCCCTGGACAGCATGTCCGGTACCAAATACGTAGACTCGGAGGTAGGACCGCCGAGGGGGGGGACGGAGCCGCGACACTGCCAGCACCTCACCGGCTGCCCTGCTGCCCTCCGCCCATTACCTGTAGCGCCTCGACCCCCCCTGAGCACCTCTCGCTGCAGCTCCTACAGCGGGGAGGGGGAACCTCGCGGCCGGTGCCCAGCGGGGAGGGCGGACAACCGGGCAGATGCGGGCAGGGACAGCGGGGCAAAGGGACTCGAGGGGCTAGCCCACGCGGCAGGCCGAGGGCTCCGTGGGCTCCGTGGTGGCGGTCGTACGGTGAGGGAAGCTACGGCGAGGAACGCCACGGCGAGGGCGCCGGGGTGAAGAGGGAGGGGTGCTGGGCATGCTGGCAGGGCAGTATAGTGAGGGCAGCATAGTGAGGACAGTACGGTGAGGGAGCCGGGGTGGAGGTGGGATGATCAGGGCACCGTGCTCCGGACTGCGAGGCGCGGGCAGCGTGGGGAGGGCAGCATGGGGAGGGTTCTTTGCGGGACCCCCTGGGCTGCTCCCCGTACTGCCCGTTGGTGGCCGCGGCTAATCCCTCCCTGCTCAGTGCCGGCAGAGCTCAGCGGGGAGCGGAGCGGAGCGGGGCAGGG
>JASSUY010013731.1:0-27404 GCA_032466535.1 Forpus xanthops
TCTTGTATTATTATTGGTGGTAGCAGTAGTGATTTACGTTATACCTTAGTTACTAAACTGTTCTTATCTCAACCTGTTGGAGTCGCATTCTTTTGATTCTCCTCCCCATCCCCTCGGACTGAGGAAGAAAAAAAGAGGGGAGTGAGTGAGAGAGTGACTGCATGAGTTTGAGAGCCTCAAACCACAGCACCTTTTTCCCTGTACTTAGGTTATCTTTGAAATCTTTGAGGTTTTTGCCCTCTCCCCCCCCCTTCCCCCCCCCCCCCGATCTTTTTCTCCAAACCTATCACCTCCAATTCCACTTAGCTAACTGAGGAATCATAGCTCAGACCTGTGAAAGGATGCTTGGGTCCACAGAGAGTGGTAGTATTTTACCTTTAGTAAAGCCAGTTTAAGAGAGTGCATCATGATGCTTGCAAACATCTTTTGATTCCTGTTTAGTATTAATAGGTACTCAACAGATGAGGAGAAGAAATGAAATTCATAACTCATGAAGGACATGATGAAGGCAAAATTCACCAGGAGGAGGATGGAAGAGAAAATTTTATAAGCTCTTATAAAAGAGACAAAGCTGGATTATAGAATGAGACAAATTTCTGAAGACTGCTCAGGTGCAGCATAGGGCATAATGGCTTACCCAAAATGGAATACTTTTAAACATCGAAAGAAAAAGTCATAGCAAATGTATTAGCTAATACTGAATCCTAAAAGCTAAAGTTAAAATAACCTGAATTGTCAGACATTTCAAACAAACAAGCAAACACACAAATAAACACAAAGTAGTACAATATGCTCTCCCTTTTTTTTCTTTTTACATCCATATACACTTCTTGATTGTTGCTCTCAGTTCTCTCCTAGAATAATTCTTATTCTCTACAAATTTCTCTCCCTCTTTCAGTCATACTCTTTACTTTTTTATATCTAGGTATACTGATCTTGCATCTCTAGCCTGCATGACTTAAAAAGTTCAATAATAATATGAATAAGCATGTTCTTATTGTAATGAAAGGCCCATCTTCTGCAGAATGGCAAAGATGTTTTCTTATTGACAATGAATGGCATCTTTTGGCACTGACAGTCATTCTTGCCCTCTGCTGTTTCTCTGTTGGTTTTGTCTACGTGAAGCTCCTACAGTAGCTTGATGATCCTGATCTTTTAAAAACTGAGCTACTTTTTATAGGGGGGGCTGATCACTGTGGCTCATTTGCTAGTGCGCTTCAAGTATGGCTCACTTATCAGCACTCTGTGTTAGAGCTGTGTTGATGCAGCGCTGCTCCTGCATAATCCAAAGGCTTGGCTGTGGGACATTCGTACCAAGATTGTTGTTTTCCTCAGATTAACCCCACACGGAGGTGAAAACCCTGGGGATTTATTATGAGCTAGAAAGTGAACTCTTTCAGAGTATTCATTCTCCTTGGTGTGTTGACTGTGTTGACTTAAGCCAATGAAAATTATTTAATAAAATCCTAAGATTGGGAAATGCTATTACATAGTGGTTTTGCATAGTCTAATTTTAAGTTTTCAACTTTAAACACTGAAAAAAATGTAATTCTTATTTGCACCATTTAGACGGAAACAGTATTTTCATTAAAAATAACCATTCAGTTTGGTGGAAAAGAGACTCCAATGGATTTTTTTCATCCTAATCATAATGTTTAGTAAATGGTCAAAGAAAGAAATGGTTGTTGTCTCCCATTTAATTTACCTGAGTTATATATATGACTGAGAACTATCTGATGCAGAAAAAAATCATGAGTATCATTCCTCTCATGACATCAACTCTAGCAGTTTGTGGTGGGAGGAAGATGCCTCTTCATTGTCTATTTACCTTTGCTTGTAGCTACCTTTCATAAATAAGAAATGAGGATCAGCCTTCCTTCTTTTGACGTAGGTTAAAAGACATTTCTGAAAGTATGCATTTTTGTCTGTTTTCATTGCCCTACACTAATGGCAAAGTCAAGCTCAAAACTTCCAAAGCAAAACTAGGACACAGTAACAAGTACTTAGGCCATATGTTTGTTAGTTTTTCTTTTACCTTCATGGCAAACAAGTTCATAAATCCTTACTATCCTTGCAGACTGTTGTTTACAATGAAAAAGGAAAGCCTCTCTGCCAAGGTATCCTATTTTCAAAAGAACTTTTTTTGCTGTTCTTTTCCTGAGCCACAAAGATGCAAGTTTGCACAGTAAGAATGAGACTTCCTAAGGCAAATATTGTACTGAAATGCTTATCCCCTAGCAAAAATCATCATGAATTGGAAATGCATGGCCTATGCGGTTCTTCACCTATTCTAATACAGCTACCTTTGAGTTTTATTGATTTAAATTATAATTCAGGGATCTCTTCCTGAAAAATCAGCAACTGATTAGAAAGCTAGTTTCCTATAGAGCTGCTTTGACAGTGCACGAAACTAAGAACTTTGCCTTGAAATTGTTGCTCTGTCATCTCAAAATGTACCTGTTTAAACATATACACTTTTGCATCAGTGAATACACTTATGTTTGATATTTCAGCTCCTCTGACATTTAAAGCAAAACTCAGTCTATCTGACATACAACCTGAATAACTGTAGCTGCAAGAAACATTCTGTTGCTTGGTTTTCAGTTATTGCTCTCAGAACTTCATGCAGAAAACACTTTTAACACAGAGGAGCTGTCTTAAACAGCTGTCAGTGCTATGTATGTGCTATAGCCCACTTGTCTGCCTTGTTCCATTGTAATGTGTCAATGACAGTAGGTGTATCACAAAATGCCAAGTAATTTTATAGCCCTTGTCAGAACTGTAAATAAAATGAAAGCTGTGCAGAAGATAGGTGTTTGTTTTGTCAAATGAACAAACCCACCTAAAGTTTTTTATTATAAAGTAGTTTCATTTGGTTTTCCCCACCCATCAAAAAGTTTTGGTACTTGACCCTCAGAAGGAAAAGCAATGTAATGGCATCTGGAGAGGAAATGAAGGGTTTGCATAGCAGTAAAACTGCTAATGCGATGAACAGGAACCATGAAGTCAATTAAATCCCACCTGTAATCTAAGCGAGCCAGCCCTGTGTAAGCATATAGAACTGTTTCTTGAACCAGTATCATCTTTACAGATGAGAAAGTGGTAGCAGGCATAAATACATCTGCTTTTTATGCCATTTATTTAATTGCAGAACAAAGAAGCCATCTGAAACTGCCCCTGCTCAAGGGACAAGTACCGATTTTATTCTTAGGTTTGCTGTAGAGGGAATAGCTTTCTACTGTGGAAAGTAGAAAGTCAGAACTAGTAATTCACCTTACCAAATAAAGACATCTCTTGCAAAGAACAGCTGATTGTATCTACTTAAAATTTAATATTATTACCTAAAACTTTAATACTATTACTTAGCCTAGTGCTGCACGTCCTGTCCTATTCTTCCACTGAAGAGATAGCAGAGGTTTTATAGCAAAATTATTGTGGATCAGAGGTGTCTCCACTGAAATAATAGGCTGTAGCATGAAGCATTAGCAGTGCTCTACATGAAAATAAGATTGCATTCAATAATTATTACTACTGGACAATAGTAAGCATTGAAAGAAAAATGAGTCTGTAAGTCACTATAAACAACATAGACGAGGAAGCTCTCTGTTATTTTGGTCTCTTATTTGAGAGGTGACAAAGTAGAAAGATAAAGGTTCTCCTCTACATATACCTTCAGAGAATAGTAAGCGCTACAAAATCACCAACACCACAAATATGCTCTTTAAAAAGAAGTGAAAAAGAAGTGACTAGAACAAAGATATCAAGATAAAAAAATAAGCAATATGACAACTTATGTCAATCATGAAAACTGAGGTTTTTTTTATATAACTCTTTCTGCTTAGATAAAAAATGAAGAAGTCAAGGCCTTCTTATTACAATTTTAACTTCTAAATGTAACTCAATTTTTGTGTCAAATTTGGTCATATTTTTTGTTAGTTCATTTGTTTGTTTTGACAAATAAGAATACTTGCAATGTTTCATTTAGTATGTTTTATTTGAACTGAAAATAAGATTTCAGGAGGGAAGAGATAGTCTTTTTGACTGATTTGTTTTATGTGGTATGAGCTGATTTTGTGGTTTCTTCAATTGAGAAATTTTTTTTATAAGCCCAAAATACTCATATTTTTTAGGCAGTGATTTAGACAGTAAGTGAAATGCAGTTCTAGTTCAGACCATCTATTTGTATTACTAATATCTGTTTGAGTTTTACAGTATTTTCCTTCTATTTCTTTTCCCATTACTCAGTTTCCCATTCAGACATCAGCTCTCCTCCATTTTTGCTCCCTTTACCTCATTCTTTTATTATGGTCCTATGAAGTGCCTATTTCCAAAAAGCTTAGGAAAAATTGTCAATTGCTCTTGTCACCTGTCTGCAGCACATAAAGTAGTCATTTTCTAACCTCACAGGTAGAAACAAAAACTTTGACTTTTATTTCTTAGGCTTATTAACCATGGGAATCTTGTAGCTCCCCATGATTGCCTGGTGATACTAAACCTCTGTTGTCTAATCAATATATTATCCTCCAAGAAGGCACCCCTTCTTCCATCTAGAAGCCTCATTTCAGTTGCGTCACTTCTTGATTAATGAGTGTTTCACAAAATGAATACTCAAATCATCCACTGGTTTTTTAAAGCCTCTGAGAATTATTTTCTTTGCTTGAGTGATTTCTGGTTTACTTTCTCCTTTAGTTATAGTGTGGAAAAAAAAATGAAGTGGAAATAAAAATGGACAAAGCAGACTGAGTTAAACACACAAAATCTGTTTTCTTTAAAAGTTAATCTTTTGATGGTGTTTTTTTCGAGCAAGAAAGTAACTAAGAGGGGAAAAGAATCCATGGAAAGGTGCTGTGTTAGACAATTTCTCTGGAGTTAGGTGAGTTTGGGGAAGGAATAAACCATTCTAAACTCACCTATAAACTGCTGAATACTCCTATTTTTGCTGACATGAGTTCACTTGCAGTTACTGACCTAGAGAGTGACAGCTCGTCATTTCAAGCCTTAGGGCATTATCTTTGAATCTTCAGCTATACTGGCTTTCTGCTGGGGAGGTATGGTGCAGGGTTATTTCTTAGTTTACTGTAGCAACCAGGATTATAGAATAAGTAGAGTTTCATTATTTATGGAAGGCATCCAGAAATGGGGAAGAAATAGTCAACAATGCAGTGTTACCACCCACAGCTTCCTGCCAATGATCCTGATGGAGTGTAAAGCTGTTGCCCATCATTTTGCAAGTAAGATCTATTGTTGCTTACTATAGAGAGGAAGAAAATTATAGTGACAAATGATAATGTTGTTGACTCCCTGGTAAGAAAGTAGAAGCTTTATTACTCCATGATCAAACAAATAACTTCCTTTGTATCTAATGAATAGGTTCAGCTCCAAGTCAAACATAATTGCAAATAAACTCTGCTTAATACAAAAGCTCAAATCAAATTCCCAAAATTCCATCAGTTCTTTCTCAGTGACCTTTTTCACACAAATTGCAAGAAGAAAAAATTACATGCAAAAAAACTTGTAGTATATTGGATTGCTATGGTTCATTCTGAAGAGTGAACTCTGAATAAAGTTAATAATGAGAACATTATTTCTGTGATTGCTTTGGAACTGTAGCCTTATTTCACAGTAAAGTTCTGATATAAGGTGATGATTTTATTTATTTGTTTGGGATAGGGGCAGCTGTCAGGGAATTTAAGCTTACAAGAACTACATTACGGACTACAGTGTGCATTAGGAGAAAGCCTGAAGAGGTTTCAGCAAACCAGGGAGGAAAATAGCAGTTTAACAGGCTCTCAATTCTTGACTGAAGGGAGCCCATGCACTACACAGGGAGAACTGAGATAATATTTGTGTTTGTGGGTTGGGGTTTTTTTTTTTTTTTTTTTTTTCTTTTTTAAGAAAACACAAAACATTTATTCATGTATTCATAAAGCACATAATGAAAATAATTACATGTCCCTAATTTGAGCAAGGAGTGCAGGTTTGAAGATGGGTCTTCTACAGGATCCCTAAGAGCCTGGCATGAGACCCAATGGCTGCTTCTGCAAGGTGATTTCTAACTTTGACCAGATATCATCTGAGACCTATAACCTTGTCCTCCTGCATCCAGCAAAAGATTTCCATGCATCAATATTTTCTAATTAAAAATGTTAGTCAGAAAGGAAATAACTGCAGTACATTTTTTACACAGTGACCATTAGGCCATCCGTACAAATTAAAGGACTCCTGTTCTGGTTGAAAAGCCTTTGATATGTTTCCAGACAAGAGCCCTGTTTGACTTCTGATGCTACTCCCAGGAAACAGAAATTTCTGAAGGTAGAAATCTCATTTCTTAAAGAAATTAATTCGTAGGTCCCATTTCAGCAAGAATAGAAAGATGCATGTGCTCCTACCTTTCTCCTAAGACTAATGTATAAACTTGTTCCTGAAAATGCAGATTAGGCAATTGTCCAAGACTTGCTTTTTTGTTCAGGGACCAGAATCTGGTATGCTTAGGAAGCACCACTGAACATAGGACAGAAAGTTACATTTACTTTTTGTCAGACAGTGAGCTATGACTTTTTTTTTCTGAAAAGTAGCTTCAAAAGAGGAGGTAAAATAAAAAATATGAAGGTACCAAGTATGTTTCTTAATTTTCTCCAACAAAAGGGCATTTAACATATATCTCCTTTATTCTGGCCAACAAAATAGGCTACAGGATAAACATATATGGAAAACAAGAGTGGAAGGAGGAACAAAAATCTAGAAAGATCGAGATCATCACCCATTACCACCAAACCAATTTATGCTTTTAAAGACATTGACATTGTTTTGAATAAAGTTCTGCATAGTAAATGTGGTTTAGATACATTTTGGACATACTTAGCATCCTTAAAGCTAATTTCTGTTCACCTTTGACAAGAAGGGACAATAAAGACTCTGATCTAGCCAAGGCACATGTTGGACACAGTGATTCTTAGCTTTGTAAAAGTGGCAGCAGGACCAAGGAAAGAGTGTTACATGCATAGATAGCTTAACTTGCACTTTGATGCCTAAGGATATTACATTTGATAGTCCTGTTCTTGGGCATAGATAAATGCATGTCTATTTATCTAAGTCTGTTTTAGCTCAATTATAGGTGCAAGGTTTAGTTAAAGAGAGTCCTTGAGTCACCTAAGTATGTTTAAAGCATTATGGAGGATAGAAAATAATGATCAACCTGAAAGTAGAACTGCAGTTGTCAAAAAATTTGTTCTCATGTTCAAGCTCCTATAAAGGATGCTAATGGAAAAGTAAACTTATTTGGAAATTTTAGTGTTCCTACACAGTACCTGGCAGAAACAAAGAAGATGAACAACAGAAGTCAAATATAGAGAGAAGTTAAAATATCATATGAAAGCTTCAGTGAAGTCAGAGTACATTAGTGATCTACAACAGCTACAACGATGTAGGTCCTGGATAAGGATGGAAAAAGGTAATGGAAACCAATCATAAATACTTTTGAGGGTGAGGGAAGGAGATAAGGATAACTCATTTCTGAGGAAGGCTAATTTTTCCATTCTGACTAATTAATTAATATAAATTGCCTTTTACGTTTTTTTATAAACCATTTTATGACTTGGGGCCTTTATATACAGTCTGTTTTCAAAAGAAATGGGGAGGCATTGCTCTGTGCTTTGCGCAGTAGTTAAAGAGGTGTTGCTTCCATGCTGCAGTAGAAAAGCATGAAATCATGGTGGCCTAGTGTTCCTGGTACTCACCTGGACTCTCCCCTGGCTACCCATCTGCCTTAGAGCAGCAGAGCATGCTGCCTTACAGGAGCATGGCTTCTTTGGGTTTTGTTGTTTTGTTGATCAAAAAAGAAGCTGCAGTAAAGAATGTATTTCCTAAAAAGAGTAAATGTTACAGTACACCTTAATAGCAGGTTTGGCATTTGCTTTGCAACTAACACTGCAGCTGCCTCAGATTACAATAGCAGATGAACTTCTTTTCATTTTTTTCTTCTATGAAAATTTGGAGATACGTGTATCAAAGTTTCTCATCTTTTAGTTAAATGAACTAGGAAGATATGTTTCTCTGCTGGTTTTGCTTTACTGAAAGTATGCTCATTTTGTATTTTCAGTGCTGTATAGATGCCCCTTGTATTACTCATAAAACATGCTGTAACTGGCACTTATAAAACATGTTGTAACTGCCACTGGCATATCTCAGAATTTCAATTATTCACTTTGGATGAACATTTAAAACAGCAAATAAGATATTACTCGAATTTCAGAAAAGTTTTGGAAGATCCTGCCTTCCTGCAGCATGCCATGGTGGTCATGGTGGTCAAAGCTTTCTGTCTACCCACAAAAATATTCCTCTCAAGGATTTGAATGAGGGGGAATTCTTCCTGGCCTGTGTGTTTAGTGGCCCAGCCTTTTGCCTCCTTGTATCTACTGTGTCAGCCAGATGACATCAAGGGGAATATCTTACTCATTAAAACTTTTGACTTCTATTTTTTTCTTATTTCTTGCAGCAGCAGAGAGTTACTGTCACATTCTTTCCAGTCCTATACCCAGTGCCTAGATTTCTGGTGTTAACTTATATCATATGGGTCATGTCTTTTCATACCACATAAGAAACTGTCAAGGCCCAACTTCTGTGGGCTGTCCTTTTGACAAAGTGTATATTTCTGAGGATATCCTCACTGATCATTATGCAATAACCTGTTTGCCACTGGTAGTGTCAGTGATAATCTCAACCTGGAATCTATAGCACTACGGCATTCAGTCAGCTCTTTCACTTGGTCTTAAAAAGACTCAGTAAAGAAAAACTGCATGTATATACCAACTTTTCCATCATCTCTAACACCAAGAGACCTATACCAATGCTATCAATCATTAAAGCATGCACTTTCCCCAGAGGTTACTTAGAGAAAATATTAAAGTTTCAACACTGCAGTTTGTAGAAGATTTGGGTGCATTATTTTACTGCTTATTTCCATCCATGACTATAATGATTGTTTTTGCATCAATATGTTTTCAGTGTAAACGAACAATTATATTTCATGTCTCAGGCAGTTTAATTTCTCATTACCACATTAAATACTCAAGGCTGTTTTTCTGCCTCAGTTCCACAACATCTGTCAGCACTTCTCTAAAAAAGTTTGTCAGCTTTGGAAGTTAGTGTGTTATCAGACTGAGTCACCATCAAGCTATAATTTAGAATGTGACTCTAGCATTCCTGATAACACTTGCAAAATTGAATAAGCTCTTGTGATTTTGTTTTGGTTTAGTTTGGTTGGGATTTTTTGGGGTTGTTTTTATTTTCTTTTTTCCCCAGAAATCCCTTAACACAGCATATATGAGGTTTCTGAAAAACATCTGTAAAGAGTTCCTACCTCAAATAAAAAAAAAAGGCACAATTAATAGTAGATAAATAACAGTATAAACAATGATTAAGGATTACCCTCTTACTTGGTATGAATCACTTCAGCTTCGCTGATATCAGTGAAACTTTGCTCATTTATTTCATCAAGAATTTGGTTTAAATGGTATGTTATAATTATCTGCTGTCATCCACCTCCTCCTTTAAGATGAGTGGACTCCTCAGGACAGAAAGTTGATTTTCAAGCAGCTGAGTTCTAATCGCAGAATCTATTTAATTCCATGTTTTCCTTGGTTACTTACTATGTGAAGGTAGGATACAGAAAAGTGCACATGTCCCTGGAAATGATACTGTTCTAAAAAGCTGAAGTAGTTATCTAATGATTCCAGTGTACAAAAGGAAAGTGGAGTATTTGCTGTCTAAGCATCTGAACATGGGACAAGAGAGCTCCAATTTGAGCCACAAGAGAAATGTACACAAGTACATATATGTTTAGTGGAAATCTAAGGAATCAATTCACCTTTCATTTTGTGATTTCTACCTGCTCTTACCCTTTTTCATTTATTTGCCAATGTAGTTCTACATCAGTCCTTCCTCAGTTTGCATTGTGCAACTCTTTCTTCAAAGCCTCCATTTCAAAGTCTGTCAAGTTTCCTTATGATCTTTTATTCGCGTACCCAGCTCGTCATTGTAATCAATAAGAAAGTCTCCAAAATAAGAGAAAAACACAGAAAAAATGTCTGATACTTTTGTGGATATTATTTTCTTTCAAGAGATGAAATTAAATTAGTTTAGTTCATTTCTAGAACAGCAGATGCCTGCCATTTATGTGACCATCAATCTCTCAGTAGAGATCATTAACAAAAGCTTCTCTTGGCTTTGCATATTGTTCGTGTAAAACAATGACTCTGTAGGCATATGAGTCATTATTTCACAGATGCTATTGTGATGATTTTTCTTCTATTAGATTTCTACAGTTAACTATTCTGTAAAATAAAATTTGAATCTAAAGACTGTTAATAAAAAAATACTAGGCTCTTGATTAAGATAAGGAATGTATGAATTAAACCAGTTCCACATGTTTCTCAGCTCCATTTAAATGGAACTGAATCACTTTTCAGCTTTGCTTCATGCCAGGATGTTAATATCTGAACTCTTTGGGCTGTTCTCTGCCTCCAAAACCAATAAAGTGCCGCCTTGAGGCTCTGTATGAAGAAGAAACTTTACCCAAGGGACAGGTAGAAAGTTTCAGGGAGAGAACAGAAAAAATCAGAGGACATGGACTTTGTTTCTCTTTGTTTTAAGCTCACAGCTGCACCAGTGCACTTGGGCAGTCTTCCTCAGGAAAGTCATTAGCACCACTCACAGAATGATGAAATTAAGCAACTCCTTTGCTACCTAAAATAAATGTATTTAGGGGCTGAAAAGGTATGTAATTAGTGTCCTTCTCAATTCTTTGGTTTATGAAGTCTGTGAAGAGTTAAGGAAGGAAGTTTATCCTTTGAACTTCTGAAATAGCTGATTATTCACTTCTGGTCTGTAGCTAAGACTGAAAAACCAATAGGGAGACCTATGCTTTCTGGTTAGGATCAAAGATCAGTATGCTTTGAAAGTCACAGAATAGTTGCTTGATCAAACTGATTGCAACAATTTTTTATCCTATTTGATCAGGTGAGAAGGCAAAAATGGATCCTGGCATTTCTGGACCCATCTTATTTCCTTTAAATATTTCCAACTGTTAATTATTTTTTAGAGTGTCCACAAAAATATCAAAGTTCAAAAAACAGAGCTATTTCCAGAAGCAAGGCTGGAGATTCATGTATATAAATATTCTTACTATAAAACAGATTTTTAAGGTTAGCAATATTCATTCAGCCAGGAGCATTATGAAGAGAATTAGTATCCAGTGACAACAACCAGTAAACTTGGCATTTGAAATACTAGGCACACATAAGGAACTCACTTGAGAACAATCTTCATAGATAAATAGTCATAAAGTGAATGGCTCTGGCTAGTAAATAAATATGAAGACATTATGTTCCCTATGAAGAGATGAAGGCTTAAACTGTTTAAAAATGGCTCACTGTGGACTATTAGCCTAGTTCTCTGCAGAAATAAAGGTTCTTGTGAAGTTTGCAGCCCATATTTGCAGACTGATGTGATTTGGATAAAGCAGATGACAATAAAAATTGCTAGAAATATAGGCAAATGATAAAACTGTCTGAATCTTGCCTATCCCTCCATGCTAGTCATTTTCCTTCAGTTACAGACGTTTGTGATACTTTTTCCCTCCTGAAGCTGCTACCCTGTCATGCAGCTTAATTGCTTCCTGTCCTTTCATATGGTACAAGCAGATGGCGTTGGATGCAAGGAAAATACCTCCTTGCATATGTCAGGGGCATTCTCCTAGCTGGATTCCAGAAAATGAGGCGTTCATATCTACCCCACTGCATTTCTCTGCAACTCCATTTTCACCTTCTACCATAGAGATGCTCCACTTTCAAGGAGATGTCTGCTAAGTAGTTTCAAAGGATAAACGCACTATTAACACTACTCTGTGCAATTTCCTGTATTATTTCCATTGGAGGTGCTTGGAGACAAGGGGGAAAGGTGTGTCTACTGTAGCTGTGTTCCACTCTCTGGATTTCCAGTGTGCCTCCTTCCTATCTAAGTGCCTTTTGAAGTGACCCTCTGGAACAGAACAATCTCTTTTACTTTGCAAATACAAGGGGAGAAATCTCATGATGTGTAAAATTTGGGATACAGGGAAGACCTCAGAAAAACTGCTAAAAATCCTAACAGTTGTATGCTCACATTAGTTTCCTTGCCTTTGTATTGTAGCAGCATAGGTATGTGCCTTTGACAGATTGTTGTGTTAGGTGCCCATGAAATAAAATTGTTCTCTGTCTATAACTCAAGTAGTAATTAGTTATCATGAGCAAAGTTCCTTCATTGAGATTATTATAGTAGTGTGTTGGTGATAGCCTCACTGTTCTCTATTAGACACAGCTGGCTTTAAAGACAAATACAGATAAGGACTGAAAAGATGTATTTGCTGTCCAGCTGCTTCAGGGCATTTGATACTGAATGGACCTTCTGGTATACCTAGTGTCAAGCCTGTGAGAACAAGAAAACTAAGCTTGATGTACCAAAAGGTGCCTTTTCCTGTCAGAGTTAATCTTTCCTCATACTGGATGATCAGAGCTAGCCACAGAATTCAACGTAAGTTTTTCAAAGTCCCTTTTCTAATTGTACCTTGTACAAGACTTCCCTGGAAATGAATTGCCATAGGGTGCTTTTTAAGGTATTTTGAAACTGAAAAGGCACAAAATTGTTCTAAGTAAGGGAAAACACTGTAACTAGTGCATGGTATTGTCCTTCCTTTCTCTTTGTCATATGATAATAAAGCTTGAATAAGATGCTGTACTTTTTACCTATATTGCCTAAATAATGGTTCCATGTAGATAAAAACATGAATGGTTTTGGGTAGTCTGAGACTAACATAAAAACAATTAATACAAGCTGTTAAATTTTTTGCTGACTTGTGCCTTGTACATAAAACCATTAATGTCCCTACTTTTATTGTACAACATAACAGATCATATATAGCCTACATTAATAATAAATCTTTCTAAGCACTTATGTAATTACACCAGAAGCTTAAATTTCTTGTTTATGTGAGATGTAAAGCACAGAGGAATAGTTTGTATTTCTAAATTCCAGGACAGATACTTTTTTGTACAGGAGCTGAAATTGGATTCAGTATACATTTCTAGTTTTATCTGGTTGCTTATGCTACTATTGTCATCTACAGAGAAAATCCTTATCCTCCTTTCCTGGTTGAATACAGTCTGAACTTGTGAGTGCTGTTCAGGTTTTAAGTATTCAGCCAACAAAGCTGTTCGTACCCTTTCTTCTCTGCCTCTTTGTAGTGTGATTATAGCACATCTGAAAGAAACTGGACATAAAAACAGGTATTTTTTTGTAGATATTCTTTTAACTGCCCTTCACTGATGTTCTGTCTTTTTATTGCAAACTACTCCTCTCTCTGCCTTCTAATCTGTGGGAGATAGATGGTACTGGTACTTTATATCATCTTCTTTGGTGTTTAGCTACACATTTTTAAACTGGACTGGCTCAGACAGCCAGTGTAGCAAGTAGGGGCTTCAGGCTGCCAGCCATCATGTGGTCTGCCAGGCCAAGTGCGCCGCAAATAAGCAGCTTGTTGGCCAGAGGGCTATTCACATTTCCAGTGATACTTGGAATATTGTTCAAGGAAGCACAGGGTTGGCATCAGTAATAGCATAAAGCAGAAACATATATGCCTAGGATGCCATGGCAGAAGCAAAACAAGAACTGAAACAATTACATTGGGAGGCAAAGTTTACTAAACACAACTATAGCAGAGTCCCTGCTTTCATATTTCTGCTGTTTGAAGGCTGACAAAGTACATGCCAGTGTCCTAAGAGCTTAGAGCTGAACTTACTGATATATCTCCATGACATTGTTCTACAGCCCCAAGGAGTGAGATTTCCCCTGGGAGAATTGAGGTGGCTCATCAGAAGGCTTTCCCAGCAGCCATCCTGGGAAGAATTGGCAGGACTTCACACATGGGTTGTCAGGCACTCATAAAAGTGGGAATAGAGGGGTGGGAGTTTTAAGGCAGGACACTATCCACACCATATTGGTTATGGCTATGAAAGATGCCTATGTCCAAAGGCAAGATGGCCAATGAACTTCATAAGTATTTCATACTTCTCTGAGGTGTGCTGGGACGCTCAAGGATTTATGTAGTGTTTCACTTTTCTCTTTCCATCTTCCTTCAAGAACTCTTTGTTGGTTTGTGTCTTTCTTCTTTCATTCCCCCTGTGATGTCCTTTGTGGGTTGCCCACACTGAAGCAGATTATGGAACTGAGGTCAGCAATGGAAGCTCTGTTTATGAATCTAATCCTGCCACCACTTTTTCACGGAGAAGAAATGTCATATTAACTTTAGACTTCCAAGAAAATTTTAATAAAATAAAGCTTTCAGTAGTGATCTTACTCTGATAAGTTACACTGTTTTTCTTGTGGGTTGACACCTGCAGTTCCAAGACAGCTGAGTTCATAAACAAAAAAGAAAAATACAAAAATGATGCAGCTTTCCAGCTGTAGCCTTGCAATACAGAAATGAAGTGGGAGAAAACAAGGTTTTACTTTTCTTTCCTTCAAGGAAGAAAGATAATGAGAAGGATGTCTTTGCAGACATTTAAGGATCTCAAAGGTGGCCATTGTATCTGGGGCTTAAGCACATCTGAGTCAACAAGAGAGAGAAAAGAGCAGGAATGCATGCGACTGTTGTGAAAATATTAAAAGGGAGTATTGAGCTCAATATGCTTCCCAGTAACTCAAGAGAAACAGAAGAGGATGTGGGACTGGTTATTGCAACAAGAGGTGAAAACCAAAGCAAGAAAAGAGAGCTGGCATGCTGTGCAGGTTCTGAATAGATCCCACTAATAGATGCTGTGCTGAGTCCAGCATCTATGCAGACCCTTGCATGCAGTGATTCACTTAAGAGAAAGTTTTCCTGGTAACACAAACTCCTCTGCTTCCATTTTATTACACATATGGAGCTGCTTAAGCCCTTTGCTCCATCACACTCTGCAGAACACTTCTGGGACATGCAGACTGTCTGGGAGCTGAAATGATGAGTGTTTCTCAGGGGCCACATACTCCTCGAAAACTTGCAAGAAAGAAAATATTTATTTTCTTCCTGGCCCCCATGCACTTTCACCACTCCTAGGGTCCCAAAAAGAAGTAGGAAGGGGCAGAGATCCTGCATTCATCTGCTTTGAAATTGCTTGAAGACCTTGGGAACTGTTTGATTGTTTGTAATGTGCGTTTTCATTTTATTTATTGCACTTTCTGTGATGCTGCACAATTCTTTGACTGTTTAATAATGATCAGCGGCCAGCCCAGCTCACAACGCATGCATTTTTCTTCCCTAAACTTAACTGTGAGCTTAACAGAATTTTGTTTGGAATTCACATTCTCCTTATTGTGCCTATGTTTAGCATATATAGTTACTTGTAACAAAATAAATGCCAGAAGATTTTATAAAAACATCAGAAAACCGCAATCAGTCTATGTAAGTCAATTAGATGGCAGCCCAAGAATGTAAACTAGCAGTCACTGAGGTTGCCAGTGAGATTTTGTATGGTAAGGAAATCGGCCTGCAACAAGGCCATCAATAAAATTTTTCAGGCACAATAATCCTTTTAAAGACCAGTGCCTCCTTCACCAGTAGATGGTGGACTTAAAAATCCTCAGATACTACTGCAAGCAGTTTAAAACACTGTAACATATTAGTACAATGTGTTCCACAATAAAGCAGAACATACAGAGGAGAATAAGAGCTTGCATTTGGCAAAAGTCACCCATCAAATCACCACAACTGTCCAGGATCTGAGCACAGGACACATTTTGAATTTTCATTTCCAGTACTGAAACAGCATTTGTGGTGCTGATAGAGAGGACATTAAGATGGATGTTTTTATTGCTTACCCAAATTACCAAGAACATCCATAGGAGTCCATTTGTTTGTGTTTAGTGTTATTCTCAGTCTTCATATATAACACAGCAG
The DNA here is from genome assembly GCA_032466535.1 of Forpus xanthops. Taxonomy (NCBI): domain Eukaryota; kingdom Metazoa; phylum Chordata; class Aves; order Psittaciformes; family Psittacidae; genus Forpus; species Forpus xanthops. The sequence goes on from JASSUY010013731.1 coordinate 15,968, forward strand.
CACGTATCAATAAATGTGATGTTCGTAATAATTACATTAGCTCTGAAAGGTAACTCCATCTTGCTCCAGAATAAATGGTGGAATTGTTAAGAATGTAATTAAAGGATCCATAGGGCTCCATACCTTACATGCACTTTAATCAATGATGGAAAGAATGGCAAGTGCTCCCCTAGAACATGTTCATAACTCTTTAGTTGGAGAAAAATGCTTGCCATGTGATGCCCTGAGACTCCCAGCTTTATGATTTTAACTAGTACTACCCAAACTGATATACTGATCTTGTCTCTGGAATATCCTAGGTCCAGCACAGTCAAGTAGGCTTGTCCTTGGTGCTTATCAGCTTTGCTGGAAACAAGATTTGTGCATTAGATTAGATACTAGTTAAAACTTCACTATGAGAGTGGTGAGACATTGGAATATGCTGTCCAGAGAAGCTGTGGCTGTCCCATCCCTGGCAGTGTTCAAGACCAGGTTGGATGGGGCTTTGAGCAACCTGGTCCAGTGGAAAGTGTTCCCACCCATGACAGTGGGGTTGGCACTAGATGATCTTTAAGATTTTTTCCAAGAACCATTGATATGATACAATATGGCATGATATGATATATGATATATGTTTCATAAGCCATTAGTTGCGCAGAGCAGTCTGCAGTCTTCATTCTCTCAGCAGCTCTTTTCATGCATGTTTCTACATTTCGTGTGCCACTTCTGGCAGGTAAGAATCTTTTATAATGGTATTACAGATCTGCAGCACACTAACCCATCATTTGGTATATAGAGGTGAGACAGCCGATCTCATTAGACATAGTAGAGATATGAACTCCTTCAGTTATGAAACGTAAAAAAAAGCTGTATTACTGTGAAAGTCTACTTCCTCCTGAGGTAGTTGGAATCATCTCGTGTCTAACAAATGATCTGATCCCATGTTTCTCTTTTTCCAGAAGTGGTGAACACTGGCTGACTATAAAAAAATTCAACCTTTCTGCTAAATCTGTCTTTAAAATGTTCGAATAAGAAAAGAGACTATAGGCTAGGCCAGCAGCATTGACACTGAGCCCTGTAAATCCTCTGCTTTCCAGGTGGAAAGATCTGTCTACCTGAATGCACTTACTATTGTTTGAGAAGAAAATGAAGAATATTCACAATATATTATTGCATCAAACCTACTTTTGCAAAAGGTGTTTATGTCACATATATCTCTCTGTCATCTTGCTCCTGAGCTGAAAACATTGTGCAACCATACAACAGCCAGTTCCTATTCTGTTCTTCCGATTATATGAAATACAGGACAAGGGATTAGAGCAGGATGAATTAACAGCATCTGCATGATCAATCCAACATCTGCCATCTAATTCATCTGGGATAGATGATTTGTTTTGTTTGTACTTCATTTGTATTATGCAACTTCAATGCCACTTTACTTCTTAATAACCTACACTCCACATAGCCTCCATCTTGTTTAGGATGATAACTAACCAGATTACACTGGTCAGTTGTTTAAGAGATTAAAGCAAATGAAATCAGTCAATAAAATAAGGGTTTCAGTGCCTTGCAGGATTCCTTTATTTAATGAAAGGAATCTCTACTTTCATTTTTCCAGAAGTAGCTTGTTTTCCTTCAGAAGGTCTTGTCTCCCAGGGCTTCTTATACTGCAAGGCATAGATTTTGGCTCTGCCTAGCAGCACCCTGTAAGGTTCTATTTTTTTTCTTCTCTAAGTTTATAAGCATTTTTAGCTAATGTTTTGCTTACTAAAATCTTTCTGAATATGGAGGTTTTTCGATAAATTCCTTTGACAGTGGTCTAAGCTAGATATTTTTAAATAAAGATGGCTTGTAAAACATGGAATATTCATTTCACAAACTATTCCTTTTCTTCTATTTTAACTTGAAGGTCAGATTGGGAAGCAAAGAAGATGTGTCTGGAATAAAAAATTACTAATATTATTTTCATCATAATCTAAATATTCCCATAATGCAGTAGGCCATTTGAGCCCCCTTTCTCTGCAAGAAATTATTCTTTGGATTGCTTCTCTAATATTTTTCTGATATTTGTCTTTGATCTTCTATCTACAAATGCCATTTTTACATGAGTAACTTTTTAATCTTTTTTTGAATCTTACTAAGTATTTGCCTTTCTTAACATCCTGGGACAGTGATTTCCATATGGATTATAGCTAGCTTTCTAACATATTTCTTGAAGAGTGAGAATATTTTGCATTTATGAACATTTAGTGGACTTCAGTATATAATATAGAAGAGTTTTTAGAGTTCAAAAGGTAGTAACACTGTGTGCTTCACCAAGTTGACCTGTGTATACAGGCTGTTAGCATTCACACACAGTGTTTTTCATCTTGCTTTCTCTCCAGGGCTGTATCAGCAATTTTTCTTCTGCTTTTAATCATAATTAATTATTCTTACAACATTCGCTATGAAGGCAAATGTCAACTGACAAGTCTGTTGCAAATAAACCAGCCTCTTGAGTTGTGCAGTTTTGCCTGTTACTGATATTACACCCCACCACATGTAACTGTTTACTCTTAATTGCTCTGCCCTTAAATTGATATCATCTCGTTCATGATGTGTCTTTCTACTTTCTGAAGAATAAATAAATAATACTATTTAATGTGAACGTAGTTTTAACTCTTTCTTATACTTTTTTTTTTTTCCTTGAGTTTCCAGTAGCATTAGTGTTTTCTCCTGCAAAAGTTTCATGTGGTATGAATTTTATTTAATGAAGTCCTGAGCAGTTGGTTTTGGCCATTACTCTGTATGCTGCAGTTTGCTAAATTCAAAGTCATATAAAATTTCACATGTCTTCTGGGCTTGTGTTAAGGCGATCAAATAGAAAATGTCTATTCTATCTTGCATCAGTACAATACTGTTGGCAAACAATAGTGTTGGCTATTCTGTTTGGGTTGATCAGAAGCATGTTTATTCCATATATGGCAAAAAAAATCATCATGTAAATACATTGGTTTTTTGTACAGATTTTTCTTCTCAATTTTCTCTGCAAATGATGAAATCTATGTTTTCTATAAAATCAAAAGCTTACCAATTGTAGCTGGAAGTATTTGGACTAAGTGTGATATACTTTCCTTTCTTTCACAGATAGAAAACATGGTACCCCATCCATTTCCTGAATATCTCTCTTCCTTATAATTTCAATTCTGCATAATGCTTTCGTCTGCCTCATGATTTCTCTAGATACGTTGTAAGATACCTTGTACTGTTAGAACATATGCATACATCTCACATACAGATTCTTTCTTTTTACTGCTCTACTTTGCACTAAGCCAGTGTATAAGATCCTAGGGGCAGAACTGTCTCTTCTATGTCTATATGCCACTAAACACATTGTGAGAACTAAAAGAAGAAGCCAGCACACATATAAAGGACCCCTTTGTTAATGCTAAATAAAGTTTCTATAGTTAAACATTCAAGATGCCAGGAAAGGAAAGTTTACAATTGAATTAATAAACTCTCTTATGCCCTCTATAGAACTGTGAAGTCAAAAGCCCTCTACTTTCATCCTACTAAATCCTCAAGTAACATTTTCCCTAGGGCCTACCTACATTGGCATTGGTGAGGTAATCTCCAGTAGGCTCTTGACTTATGCAATAAGTTTATCTGTGTTACAAATTCTATTGCTAGGCTTTCTTGGAACCAAGAGTATAGAGTGTTTGTGTAGTGTTTACATTTTGGGGAATTAATTTGCTTTCATAACATTATTTGTCTGAGTCTGCAAGGCTCCGCTTGTCACTGTCACAAGTAAAGCACACTCCTAAAGGCCAAATAGCATTTTCAGTAAGGTCTGGCATCTCATTTTCCGGGAATTTTAAGCATGGAGAAGGTTTTCAGCTGCAATGAACTGCCATGGGTTTCAGGGATTTCCTGCGGCAAGGTCTTTCTCTCAGGGTAAGACCTAGCAAATGTAAAGCTGTCCCACTGGTTTTAGTAGAATAAAGAGCTTTAGAAAGGCATGATTTTTCTTCTTATACTCATGGTTGTATTATTCCAGGCTTTTAAAAGGGGTCTCCATCATAGCAGGATGTAGTCACAGAGTATGTGTTTAGACTGTAAGCTACCAAAAAAAGCAAACACAGATCTGAGTATTAATTATATAAGTATCTTCAGCAAATGGAGCTTGGTGGAACAAAGGTCATCCTTGAAACAAATCTGCTCCCAACAGTAACTCCTTGCCTTATTGACTGTCAAAGGCACTCCCAGTGGTAATGTGTTGGAACATTATTACTACAAGTGATGCAAGTCTGAAGTTCATCTAGTGGGCTAACAGTGCAGGAAGAGAACTTGTAGCAGTTTCTCATTGTTTTTCTCCAGGCACAAAAGATTTGAACTATGATAAATGCCTGTAAACCTTAGACAGCTGTCAGGTATGTTGGCAGTGGGAAATTGAGAAGAAGGGACTGCGTATGCTATGCCCTAAAACTGAATTTGTTCACATGATGGCTTTCACCATGTATAATTAAAATTGAGCTCAACCTGTAAGTCTATTTTGCTCATCTCTCACTGTTTACCTTCAACCTGGCAAAGAGGAGTTGATGGCACTCTCTCAACCTCCACCCCCTTCATCCAAAGCCTATCTGGCTATGCCAAAAGGATACACCATTTGCATTTAACTTGACAGTGTTTCTCTTTTCCTTCTTCCTTACATTTTTATCAGCTGTGACATTGCTAGCTGCTAAACCTTATGCACCTCTGTATGAGATTTACACCAATTATTAACTAGGCTATTTTGTACATTTGCTAATAATTCACATTCAACTGCACAATTTGGCTTAATCTGTGCATATTGAGCACTAGAAAAAGGCTTGTAAGTGAGGAGCCAGATGTCTATTGTAGTTTCCCCCCTGACCTTTTCCAAGCTCTCACTTTCTTTTAAAACGGGATGCAAGGAAAATTTCCTTTTTCCTCAGTAAAGGAACTTAACTCTACAGTAAGCATGGCAGAAACACAGATGTATTTTCAGCAGTAGGCAAGAGAGGGGACTATCAGAATATGTGGTAGTTGCTCCAATCCAGCTCATCTCCCTTTTGCTCTTAAAGTCAGGCACACATGTATAAAGTCACACATATATTTTCCTGATCTTTCTCCCCCTCCTTCATCTTTGCTTACTACTCTGACCCCTCTGAATACCTGTTTTTGTCTTCTTTTTATTATTTATTAATATAACTGTAAAGAGCACTGGGGACACTTTTTGTGTTTGTGTGTACACATGGGTATGCATTTAAAAAATCACCTACAAACAAAAAAAATGTCGAATCTTACCATCTCGTTGAAGCTTCTAAACTTACCCAGAAAAGAAACACTAAATTTTCCAAATGCTTGAAATACATTGAATATAATTTTGCTGTCCCCTTAATTACTTAGGCCAAATATTCATTGCTACCTTTGGGAAAGTGAGCATTTCTAAAACTGCTTTTGACTATAATTTGTTGTCACTATTTGCATAAGTAATTTGATGAGTTAAGTGGCTAACATGGTGAGAGTGGGAACATACATTTTCCATTAAACATTCTTGGCACTTATGATTCAGAACATTTTTTTCTTTCTTAAGCTAAATAATAACATATACAGTCATCGTCCTAAATAAGTCTCACAAATGTTAATGTTTTGACAAAAAAAAATCTCCCACAAAATATGAAAGTTTGCAATGGGAGATATGCCATTTGAAGTAAATCTACACAAATTAGAATTCTTTGTAAAACTTTTTTTGTCCATAACAGTGAAATGCTGTGGGGTGTAAATAAATCTGCCTTTGTTGAGATTTACGTGTGTGTTTTTATTATTACAGCTTTAAGGTTTTTTCCCTAATAAAATACATGTGCATTTGATATTGGGGAAAATCTTCAGAGATAAGCCTTGTCCTGCTAATAAATTATCTAAACCAAAATATTTTAGAATAGGCAGGGAATCTGTGTATTATGTAATTCCTTTCAGAAAACCTAGATTGTTTCAGAGGCTAAACTACTTTTAAATATTTTTGCAATACTGTCTTTAAATAGCTTATAAATAATTTACTCAATAGCTGAACAGATGTCTTTGTGGAGTACAAACTCTCTATATCTTAATGAGTAGATTAATAAAATAAAACAAACTTCCAAGCTTTCAGTTATTGGCAAACAGATGACAGGAAATCTGACATGCTGCTCTGTACAGAAGTAACAGATAAGCTAGAAATAAAATCAACAGGGAGTGCCCAGATTTTTTTCCTTTTCTTTGAGCAGTCGCATTGCACACTATCATGGCCTGTAACATTTTGTTCCCACTTTTATGTTTAGAAGAGGGTTTAACTATTGTTTTTCCTGCAGCAGTTTTCACACAGGAGTGGGAAGGATAAGGGTTTGCTTTTAACAAACTTGACAAATACAAAACCCCTGTTCAAAATTCAAGTTGGCTCTGAAAATTCAGCAAAATAAAAATTGTTCAAGATAGACTTCATAATATCATCCTGCTGCAAAGAGGACATCATGTATCAGCAGAAGCATCTCTGTTCTCTGCTACCAGGACATTTGCAAATGCTTCCTCAGCCATTCAGTATCCTTCTGCACTGTTGTCAGTCAACACTGCTCAGAAAATTGGGGAAGAACTGAAAAAAAGGATAGCAATGGAAACTTGCACTGAAAAATATTTTTACACTTTTATTCCCCTCCCACCTTAAATTTAGTAGTCTGAAATCTTAAAACTCCTTATACTGTAAGATATATATCTATCTGGAGATAATAATCCAGATTCTCAGATTCTAGAAATTAATTTAGCTACAATGATTTCTGAAACCTTAAGCAAAACCCATATCCAAAAATTGAGGTCACTCCAGAATCTATATCCCTCCCTCCACTTAATACTTACAGGACATAAAATCACAAGAACAAACAGACAAATAAAAAAACTCATATAAACAACCCCCTCAATAAAAATCAACAAACAAAAAATATCACACAAGCCCCCACCAAAAACCAAACACAAACAAAACAAAGCCAACAATACAATAGAGTCAGAGCTTTGCATTTTCATCACAAATATACCAGCCAGAAAGAGACTGTGAGTGCAATATGATGGTGCACCTTAATCAGAAATTACACAGAACTAACTCTTTAATACTTGAATGTGGTTCAGAAATAGCATAACTGTAGTTATTCCTGATTTCCAATTTTGTTGCTCTTTTATTCTCTAACTGTAATGTTACACTGTAAACTATTAAACTCTAGCATTAAACTTTTTGCTGAGGACTGCAGACCTGTACATACTTGTATAAACCAAGAATTCTAGTTGTTATTATTAGATGTCTTTCCACAATATTTATAAAACTCTTGAAAATGTTTTTATTAGAAAATTGCAATATTTAAAACAGCATTTTTTTTTTTTACAAAATCTTATGGTAGAAGTGTATACAAATATAGCATCAAACACAGCATAGTAGAATAGTGATATCATATTTCTGTTAACTGAAAATAATTTTTCCAATTAGAACAAAAAATGCAATTCCAAAGACAAATCCATATTTTAAATGAGATCTAATCCCTACCAGCCATCACCATATTTTTGAGAAACATTTCTGAGTAGACATCCAATAAATCCCCAAAACTGAGACAGAAAACAAAGGAATTTGAATAGGATGAAAGGCAACACCGTAACTCAGTAAGATAAGTTCAAAGCTTTTCTCAGCTTTGACAGCAGTGTTATGAGTTTCACAACTTCAGGCTTTTCTGAAAGACCCTTTCTGGGAGTAGGTAAAGCCCTAAGCTTTCACTTGTAAGAAGAGTAACTGAAACATTCATACTGGCAAAAGACAAGGTAATGTGTTTAAACTTAAATGGAAAGTTCAGGTTAGATGTAGGGAAGAAGTTCTTTTATGTGTGGATAGTGAAACACTTGAGCTGGTTGCCCAAAGTGTTGAATATCAACCAACAGCCTTGGGTCCCCCGCCCTCTAGGACTGTATCCCACGGAACCTTACTAAGCAGGTTCCTGAAGAGGCCAAAGTGCTCTCTTGAAGTCCAGGGTAGTGAGCTTGCTGCATGCTCTTCTCACTATCCTGACTATCTCAAATTCGACCACCTCATGATAGCTGTAATCAAGACTGCCCTGGAGTATCATATTTCCAACCAGCCCTTCCCTGTTGGTGAGGACGAGGTCAAGCATGGCACCTCTCCTTACCTCAAAGCAGTAGCGGTTTTGCCCAGCTGAAATACATGTTGCACACAGCAGTGTGCTAGCATGTGCAAGCATTGCACAGCTACCAGGAGCCTGAGAAATTTTGCAAGGCCATGCCGGTAGCCTCCTGACTCAGCCCTGCACCCATCCAAGAGAAGCTGCTGGAACAGAGGAGGGCTCTTGCAGTGATGATCTACATTCCAATTTAGAATCATTGATAAAGTATAATAAATGCTGCAGTTTTTTCCTTCTCTTTTTTTCTTTTTTCATATTCAAAAGTTATCCTTTGTGAAGAACTTCAAAAATCTGAATTCAGCCACTTGGAGCTTCCTCTATGTCCAGACCTGCTTATATACTGAGTATACTCGTATTTCCTGTCATGCAAACTTGCTCTCATTGTATCAATCAAAATCCTTAGTAAGTGATTATATTCACAGTACAGAAGTATTAAAATGTAATAGGAAGCATATTGGAAAGCTTGTGGGAGCCAAGCCAACAACCTACGCAGAGCAGATAACGTTCTTTTATTATCAGATTCCTGGCAGCCTGTGCCAGAATGCTGAAATTAATTTTCACAATTTGTGCTTATAATATGGGGAATTTTAAAATATACATACCTAATTTATTTCCGTGTTTCCTCTGTGTACAGCAGATATAACACAAGGAAGCTGTACTCAAATACAAGCTCTGTAGCCTGTTTTCTAAGTTATTGCTAGCTACAATGAGCACTCAACCAGGTGTATGCTAAGCATGGTGTAGCGGAGTGTGGTAGACCATTTTCTGTGTCTGCCCAGGCTGGACCAAACTTACAAGTTCCTTCTGTTCAGCAGCATGTGATGGTCATTGTAAAGTCTACTCATTCAACTCGGCATGGTATCACAGAATCAGAATGGTTTGGATCAGAAGGGAAGTGGTCATCTAGTTCCAACCCCCTGCACAGGCAGGAACACCTTGCACTACACCCTATTACTTAAAGGCCCATTCAGCCTGGCCTTGAACACTGCCAGGGATGAGGCAGCTACATCTTCTCTGGGCAAACTGTGCCAGTATCTTACCACCTTCACAACTCTATACATTAGCAATATTCTCAAATGTGTCATTTTATCATAAATGTTGCTTTCATATTTCTGAAGCTTTTTCTTGTGCCTAGTAACACAAAGTATCATTGACATTTTGTCAATAAATTTTGAACTGACAATTTTGAAAAGTTAAAATTTTGTAAAATGTAGGTAAGATTTCTTTTTACCTAAATTAATGATCTGTCTTTTCTTTAGACAGGTATATTGCTTTTAAAGTAGCATAAGCAAAAAACTATTATTAGATGAGTTATATGAAATTATATTAGCCATACTTACATTATTGAAGAACAGGTAATAGTAACTCGATTATTTCACCTCTACAAGCAGCATAATTTCTAGAAAGCTTACGCAGCATCTCCTTAAGTGTCTCTCTACTAGGGATTTTTCACTATAACAGTGTCCCTTTTGTTTCTCTGGAATGTATTTCAAGACATTACTTTTTATCATTAATCAGGTTGGCAGAGCAGTGCTGCTGTGATTTGAAATAAGACTAGTTTATGTTTTCATGAAAATATATACAGATTTTCTTTAGATTGAGAAAATCTAAGGAGTGGCAGTCAGTGCCATGACTCCTCTTCCACAATAAGGTCACTAGAGGAAGTCGGAGTTGGTGATGAGGCTGCAGTGCTGTCAACATGCTGGAAACTCAGTTTTTCACCAAAGCAAGTGCCAATAGCATTACAGCTTTCTCATTACTGAATTGACAAGCTGGCTGATGAAATAACATGCTGCGGTTCTCAGAGAAGTGCCTTCAAATAAACCTCTGTAAGATAAGGGACAGCACTTTTAGAATAAACATCCAGAACAGTGGTTTGGACTGCTGTCAGCAGCAATTACCAAGATGGTCTTTCTGCTCTTGTCAAATTATTTTGCAGCCTGTGGATTTTTGTGCCCACCTTTGTCCTCAGTTCCCAGGTAACAGACAGGTCTTGTTATCATCTGGTGCAAACCTGGAAGTCAAAGTTTTCTCTCTCCTGTGGTGTTTGTTTGTTATCTGCACTGTAAATGTCTCCAGACAGTTTACTCTAGTAGGTAGGGAACATCTTCCCATTTCAAGCCTCAAGTAAATTACTGAACTCATATAACAACTGTACAGTTTCAACCGTTGAATGGACAGAAGTTTACTCACATATCTCTTGGTGAATTATACCACCATAAAAAGCTTCTGTGAGGATGCCTTACAATAAAAAAACATAATTCAAGATATTCTGGATACGGGAGAGGTAAGGAGGAAGATTTTGCAGTCATCTTACTTATATTTTTGAAAATTGAGAAAGTGACAATCAAAAACTAATTGTTTGTCAACTTTGACTACCCATGATACAGACCAAATCCTGCTTGTCCTACTGGAGTAGCTGATTTGGAGCTGATAGTGATATTTTAACTGTATCCAGTTAGCAGGTTTTATTACTTTGTCATGTAGGGTGAGAATAGCTGGCAGAAATCTGTGAAATAATTGGCACACAACTAAAATACATCAGATGATTATCCCAGCTGAGCTCTTCCCAAAATAATTGCCAAACTAATTTAAATGTGTGACAATATCAATGCTATCGCAGACGGTTCTTCATAAATTGTTCCCTCTCTGTATTCCTAAATTTCAAGCCTATGGTGTTTGTTAGGAGATGAGCCTTTACAGAAACAGAGCAAGAAAAGGTTCCTGAACCAGATATTTCACAGATAAGTCTGGATAGTAGGAAAAAAAAAAAAAGACCCAAAGGATTAATATGTGTCCCTACCTGCATTTTCTGAGTTTTTTTTTTTTTTAATGATAATGTTTTCTGGAAACTTTTAAGTGCTTTACAATGAGAAGAAATTCTTTTAAAGCCATTTTCTAGAGAAGAATTAACCTATTTATGTATTTGTGTGGGTAAAGTTGAAAAATTAATACCTTTCTTGAACAAAGATGAAAATAAACATTTCTTTCAAGTAATGAAATAAAAAAATCATTTTAGATGTTTCAGCCAAAACATTACTTCTTTCTCCAGTATAATATAATGCAATATTTGTCTATGACTGATTCTTTAATATTCCTGGAAGTAGATATCTGTGTCTTTTATCCCCACACTCATGCAGCTAAACCAGGGGAGTGGAAGAGAATGAGAGGAGAAGCAAGAGGAAGGAAATGAAAGGTAATAGGAAATTAAAGACGAAAGAGGAAAGAGGAAAGAGGAGAGGGGAGGGGAGGGG
>JASSUY010013733.1:0-33149 GCA_032466535.1 Forpus xanthops
TAGGACAAGGGGTAATGGGTTCAAACTTAAACAGGAGAAGTTTAGATTGGATCTGAGGAAGAAATTCTTTACTGTAAAGGTGGTGAGGCACTGGAATGGGTTCCCCAGGGAAGTTGTGAATGCTCCATCGCTGGCAGTGCTCAAGGCTGGGTTGGACATAGCCTTGGGTGGCATGGTTTATTGGGAGGTGTCCCTGTCCATAGCAGGGGGGTTGGAACTAGATGATCTTAAGGTCCTTTCCAACCCTAACTGTTCTATGATTCTATGATTTGCTTCCCAAATGTGCCTAATTGAAAATATTATTTATTTTATTGAAGATGCAGGAGCCACATCCAGAGTATTTGTATAGCTGCACTTGTAGCTGAGGTATATCCACACACATTAGCTGATTTAGTGCTAGGCAACTGGACAGTTCTTCTTAGCCACAAGCACTTTTGCTTTACAATAGCCACATGGATTTGGAGACTGCAGCAAAAATGCTATAAGGTTTTGCATCCCTCTCAGATTTAGACTTTTAACAGGCGTGAGAGAGCCAGATAAGAGCTGAGAGATTGTAGTAGGAGCTCTAATATTTGATTGATAATTTCATTCATATCTGATTCATTACCTGATTTTGTTGTCATAGAAGTGCCAGGATCCATCTAGGACTCAGCTTTTAGGTTTCAATTAAAACACCATTATTTCACATGATACCATAAAAAGTAAGTAGCTCATTGTTCAGGTGTGAAGGAACAGACAGCACATGATCATGTTACAGCAAATTAATTTTATACCTGCTTGTCAGCCAAGATACTGATATTCACAGCTTTCCCCAGCACAATGTAGCATTGCTGTACTAAGCTTCAGTGAGGGTGGATTAACCTAAGGCAGGTTTACTTTGCCTTTGGGCAAGTCTGAGAGCTTAACCTGCCCCCTTACCTCAATTTTTTTGCGTAGCAAAACCCTATGGAAATATAAGATTTTATTGCCATTTCCTTCCAACATTCTCACCCAAGCTATGTGCTATCAGCCCTTTGTTGGGAGCAATTAGCCCCACAAGTAGGCCAATGCCCTTTGGGGCAATCCTGACTCTCTCAATGCCATGGCCAAGTGATGAAGCCTCAAATGTTGCAGTAGATGGTGTGAGCTAATGCAGGAGCTGGGCACTGAAAGATGTGTACCTTCATATGTCCTAGTTTGCTTGTGTTGTAATGACAGGTGGTAGCCAGGGACAGAGAAGTGATGATAAACAGCATGGAAACAGATGATAAAGTTTAATGAGCACATGTGCTTTGTAAATATTGCACACAACAGGTGCAGTATCCCAGCAACTCTGCAGTAACTCCTAAAGTCACTGCTTCTGGATTCATGCTCCACCATGTGCCCATGCCCTGAGTTCCAGAAAAGTGAGTGAGTGATGCTGAAAAGCTGAGATCTGGTGATTTATATGCCTGTCTTTAGAAGATGGAACTCTCATTTCTAGCTTTACCTCAGCCTCTTGTATGCTTTTGGGAAAATTCTTAAAGTACATTTTTCAGAAAAATGCATTGGAAACTTCCTTTGATAGAGCTTCTATGAGTATCTGTGAGTTAACTCCTAGAAGCCGGTCTGTGAGAAGGTATTTTAACTTGTGTTTGACAGTGAGACTTGGTAGAGCTTCCCAAATTAGTCAGAACAATACCTGGGCACTGGTAGTTCCCTTTTTGTTCTCCATGATCTAGTTTTTATCAGAAGGAATCCTTCACGTTGGAAGGGAGAGACTGCTTGCTCCAATCAGTTCTCCATCATCTGGATCAACCCCAGCTTAGCCTCGCCATGACAAAGCAAAAGTACAGAGCCCTGCTCAACACTATTCAGTACCCTCAATCAGCACAGGGAAACTGCTCATAAGAAAGTAGAGAGAGAGCCCTAGAGACATTAAATATTTTGGAGTTACACAATCTGGTTGAGGTGTTTAAAAGCATGCAGAGATTAACACTTTAACCTTTTCCACCCAAACTCAAAATGCTAGCTTAATAAAGTTTGCAAAAGTTTACGCAAATAGTGAAAGATTAAAGAACGATTATGGGAAATAGAGACCTTGAATAACTAAAAGATTTTATAGCTTGTTACAGTTATTTTGAGCTTTCAGTATGTTTTCATATGTTTTATTATGAGGCAATGTTATGTTTGGAAAGGAGGTATCTGACCTGCGAGGTAGTGTTCAGTGGGAAAGGCTGTATAAGAAGTAAAGAGCCAGCTAAGTCCCTCTTCCACATGGGGTATGGTAAATTAAATAATATTTAATATATCTGGTTTCCAAACTCACGTTCCTTTTCATGGCCCCGCATATATACACCTGCAGAGCGGCCATGAGGTTGTAAATTTGTGCAGTTTAGAAGGGAGACCAAATGATAAAATCCTTTTTTTTAAAGCAGACAAAGCAGAAAGTTTAGAATACAATTACTTGTATTGTATTGACATTCTTGTCAAGTGAGACCACTAGGCCAGATGACATTTTAGGCCTTTGAGCATGAATCTTTTTCTATGTTTGGTCAAAGTACTACTGTTGTCCTGGCAAGTAGTATCTCCTACTGACTGCGCTGCCTGGCTGCAGCTTTGTGTCTGATTTTCTCCATGGTCCAGAAGTTCATTAGAAGAACATTTGGTGGTCTCTTCCCTCAATGGCGGGATCTCAGAAGGTGCCTTCAGTGTTACTCTACACTAGTAAGAGCAATCTTCAGATCCTTCTTGTATGTTGGCATTCTTCATGGGCACCCAACCTGCACTGCTCTGGGGGTATCCTTTCGAGCCCTTCTGTTACCTTTCGTTTTGAACCAAAACTAAATGAAAAACTAAAATGGAATGCTGCCCTCTAACTTTCAAAATTTCTCAGACTGATGTTGCAGTCTATTGTCCAGAAGTTCACTGTAAGTGTGATCTTGTGATGGTAAGTCCCCTGCTACTTGTTTGCACTGCCTCAGTGGATACTCTGTGTCAGAAGCTAGACAATTCTTCCTGCGTTCAAGAAGATCCCTTGCCTATTGCCGTTAGACCATTTATGGAACATCATGAACCATCTTCAATTCATAGCAAGTCTGCAAGCAAATACTACTTCTATTTCCTCTGTTTGCACTTGGAGACCAGGGAGTTCAGGCATGGAAGTACACTTGTCTGTGTATCACAAGTCTTCATTGGAAATCTCTGGGCTTATTTTCTTTGGAACACTCATTTCTCTTTAAGAATCATAGAATAGTTAGGAGTGGAAAGGACCTTAAGTTCATCTAGCTCCAATTCCCTGACAGGGTCAGGGACACCTCCCACTAAACCATGTCACCCAAGGCTCTGACCAGCCTGGCCTTGAAGACCGCCAGGGATGGAGCATTCACAACTTCCCTGGGCAACGCATTCCAGTGCCTCACCACCATTACAGTAACAAACTTCTTCCTTGTATCTAATCTAAACTTCCCCTGTTTAAGTTTGAACCCATTACCCCTTGTCCTATCACTACAGTCCCTCATGAAGAGTTCCTCCCCGTCATCCCTGTATCCCCCCTTCAGACACTGGAAGGCTGCTATGAGGTCTCCACACAGCCTACTCTTCTCCACAATGAACAGCCCCAACTTTCTCAAGCTATCTTCATACAGGAGGCGTTCCAGGCCCCTGACCATCCTCATGGCCCTCCTTTGGACTTATTCCAACAGTTCCATGTCATTTTTACGTTGAGGACACCAGAACTGCACACAATACTCTGAGTGAGGTCTCATGAGGGCAGAGTAGAGGAGCAGGACCCTCGACCTTTTGATGCAGCCCAGGATATCGTTGGCTTTCTCAGCTGTGAGCACACACTGCTGGCTCATGTGAAGTTTCTCATCAACCAGCACCCCCAAGTCCTTCTCCTCAGGGCTGCTTTGAGTCTTTTCTCTGCCCAATGTGTAGCTGTGCCTGGAATTGCAGGCACAGAGGTGAGCTGACTGGTCTATCATTCCCTGGATCATCCATTTTCCCCTTCTTGAAAATGGGGATTATATTTCCCTTTTTCCAGTCATCAGGTCTTCAGCTGACCGCCATGATTTTTCAAATATGATGGGCAGTGGCTTAGCAACTTCATTTGCCAGCTCCTTCAGGACCTGTAGATGGATTTCATCAGGTCCCATGGACTTGTGCATGTTCAGGTTCTTAAGATAGTCTCAAACCATACCCTCTCCTACAGTGGCCCTAAGGTCTTCATTCTCACAGTCCCTGTGGCTTCCTTCCAAGACTTGGGTGGTGTGGTCAGAGCGTTTGCCAGTGAAGACTGAGGCAAAGAAGACATCAAGAACCTCAGCTTTCTCTAGTAATATTTTATATTATTACTAGTCTTTGGAGTTTAATTATTTTTCAGTTAAAGATTCTGATAGCAAAGGGATGGTACTTTATTGCATCTTCAAAAAAAGGATTAATTTGCTTTTCTTATTGCTATATCTATTTCCTAAAGGTCATGTTCCTTGACTGGTATTAAATGGTGCAGTACTCATGGTTTCAGAACATGTGACACTGCTTAGCTAAAGGCTACTTCCTTTGGCCTAAAACTTAATGGGGAAAGAAGAAAGAAATACAAGCATTTTATGAGCAAATACGGTTGCTGCTGGTGGACATGTTACTATCAACTGTATCAAGTCCCTCAAGTTATATTCGTCTTACACTTTGTCCACCTTAAAATAATATTTGCTAGAGAAATTTCTTGTCTGGGCATATGCTGAATTTTCAAATTGATCTTTAAGATCCTGTACTTGCACCTTGAAAATCTTCATTTCGATCTTGGCTGCACACAGATTAGAGATAAGCAATATTCTTGCCAGGTGTGTGGTGTGATTCTGCCAAACACATTGATAGCCTGCAGCTATGGCAAATCTTTTTTTTTTCCCCCTCTGTCTGAGCACAGTTTTGTCTCTTTAGGTCCTTGTCCAAATAGAGTGCTCTCTAGTAATATTGGTGCTCCAATTGCCACTTGGGCAACCTCTTCTGGGAATATGTTTACATGACAATATTACAGTTTATCTTTGAAAGTGATGGTGTCCCTTATGCATTGTGTCCTTGTATCTTGCCCTTGTGTCCACCCCAGAATCAGTCCTCATTCCCTTCTCTGCTCTTCTGAGCTGCTGTTATTTCTGATTATCTTGTTAAAATGTTTATAGGTGACTAACCTTATTATGTTTTTTAAATAATTTGCTGAGAGGGAAATGGTGCTATAAAGTACTTTATCTGGATTGTGTCTGATGCCTTCCCCTCCCTCAGATGTCCCTATGCTGCATCTGTACTTGCGTGGTTTGTTGTGCCCTGGTTTTATGTTGCACTTCCTATTTCTTGTCAGTAGCACTAATAGTTTTCCTTGGGCTTTTTTATAAAGCCATTTTTTTCTTAATCTTACCAGGGGTGATGAAGTCACTCCCCTCTGTTCCGCTATTTTGGCATATATATTTTTCTTGCACAGCTGTTAGGACAAAGAATATTCCTTAGAGATGACATCTTTCAAACCAAACTGGAAAACAGTTGTCAGTCAATCCCTTGGCCAGTCTGAATAGCAGCACTTGGGTACAGTAATATTCAGTATGCATCTGCTGAGGAAAAGTATTTGTGCAGTGGTGTTTTCTGAGAGACTAATCAAAGTAGTTCAAGCTCTGTGCTTCTCTGGATTTATCATGAGAGATCTGTGCTTTGTGGTGGATTTTTTCACCCTTTTACCAAAAGCATTTAACAAAAATAGTTTAGATTTAGGTTACTTTAGTTTTAGATTGCAGACTGTTTATTTCCTTTAGGTGCTGTAAAGATCACCCCCATTACCTCCTTCCATTGAGCTCATTTCTCTAGAGATTCCCATTTAAATTCTGTAGGTAACATTCCTTGCACTGTTCTGTGTGAAAGCAGAAGTAAAGGAACTTCTTTCTTCTGATATGAAAAGTTGTCTTGGTTCAGACTTCACAGAAATGCAGATTCACACATGGGTCAGTGGTATTGGGTAATGGTTTTCATTAACAAACTTCTCAAGAGCTTGCCTCAACAGCTCAGCTAAAATAGAAGTACGTCAGAGCAGTGACCAAAATGTCATAACTTCTACTCTGCCTATCTCTTAAATGGCTTGAATAACCAGTTGTCCATAGGTCACATACAGGAAGAACAGTGATACTGTTAGACTGGACACAGGCTTTGGAGATATTGGGTTACGTGTCACCAACCTATTGGGAAACTTGGGTGACCCGTTACATTTTGCTTTTCTTTATCCTCTGAACTTATAAAGGCACTTGGTACTCCCTTGTTGCCCCTAATACTTGCAGTATATACTCATGGGCAAAGAACACATCCCTTGCCAGTGCATGCAGCCTGCTGCAGGAGGGAGTCCTGGGACACTGCTGTCAGGCATCCCTTCTCTGTCCATACTGCCTGGCAGGGCAGAGGACTTACTCCAAACAGGTAATGTCATTTTCCTTCCTTGTGTCATACTTATTCTCAGCCTGTAAATGGGGGCATTCTCACCCTGCCCAAGCCTCTGCAAACTTCTTGCTGATATTCTAATTATAATGAGAGCCCTTCTTTTTTTACAAGAGGTGACTCTTTATATCTGATTGTGACACCAGGCTTTAGTGACAGCTTGACCTTTTCAAATGCATTTACAATATTAAGCATTTTATAATACAATAAAGAGTAACTCCAATTATTAGTGCCAGGAGTGTCATAGTGCTGTGACAGAGCCCACAAAAGCAGGCAGCACAGGAGGTGGAAGGCACATGTGTGCCAGAGGGCTAAGGGTCTATCAGAGTACAATGGGGCACAATGGATGTCCTCTGTGGCGTGAATACCTGGCTGTGGGCAATGGGTGAGAAAATGTCCTGCCAGCATGACATGGCACAGCAGGTGCTGTCTCCACAGATCCTACATCACTATGGCCGCAGGGTTGCAGTATATGAAATGCCTCATGTGTGTGGAAGCTGGTCTGGGCACTGAAAGCCTTAAAGAAAAAAATTTCTCTGTTTGCATCACATCTCCCGTGAGCAGAAGAGTCCATCACATGTCTTATTTTAAATTGAGTACCTTTGCATATTTATGTTTTCCTTTGTTTTCTACTATGAGCACATAAAGGCATTGGGAATGGCAAAGTAGAAGCTAATTACAGGATCATTACTCCAGTCAGAACATCTTGCAAATAAATTAACAAACTTCTCTGCTATCCTCTGAGGCATAGAGACTTCATTAATATTACCCTTCTCAGATAGCTTGTTGTTGTTTTGACATGTTTTCCATATGCAAAAGACAGCAATACGCTTACAATCAATACACTTTCATTTAGTCAGAGTCAGGGACAGACAGGATGAGAAAGGAGGAATAGCAGGCGAGATCCAGATTAAAATCTTTAGGAGGATGAGTGATGTTTCCTTTGTAATGTAGATCATCTCCATACCTCCAATTCTTCGCAAACATTTGAGAAACCTTCCCTTTGCAGTCTCAGAGGTTTGGGAGCTTCCACAGCCTCGGTCTGTGATAACTACCAGTCAGTGAATATAAAGAGATTTGAAAATGGTTTATATAAGTCCTTCTGAGAAAACTTAATGCTCAAAGGACCTCTTTAGTCATCTAAGATCTTTCCAAGGGCTTTGTACTAGCCATTTTTGCCATATCCTGTGAAGATGCCTCATTAGAACGGCCGTCTGCACATACTGCTTAAAGAGGCAGCACATCGGGACCACATGAACCACCTCTTGGGTATTTTATGCCATGGAGACAGATCAGTCGGCTGAACAGCCCTATATCATAGGGGAATCAAAAATGCTTTAGAGCTTCCTGTCCCAAAAGCCTAAGAATGTTCCAAATGACTGAGAATTAGCACTGTGGTTTCTGGATCTGTCTGTGCAGTCTGGTATTAGTCTCCAAGAGCTTTCCAAAATCACCCTTGAAAAAAACTAGGAAAGGGTTATAAGGAGGCTGGTGCCAGGCCTGTAACTTTCTCAAAAGTCTTCCTGGGAAAAAAAAAAAAAAGCCCAAACCATTAAAAAATGCAGTCCTGCAAACAAATCTCCACAATCACCAATGCATCATGATAAATGCTTATAGTGATTTATTTAGCATCCAGAAATTCATCATATGCTTCCAACCCAGCCCCAAGAAGCATTTAGCCAAGAGACATTATGAAGTTTTGGGTGTACAGTTGTGATCCTACTCCTTGACATCACTTGAAAACAATGAAAATCTTCATCCATACAAATACTCTGTGAGAGCATGACCTCTCTTGGGGAGATGCGCAGCATGATCAGACTTAACCGCTGGAAAACTTGGATAAAGCAGATGTGGCAATCCTGGTCTGGAAAGGACCTCAGAGGTTGTTCAGGTCAGGCCTGTATGCTTGCAGGAAGCCATGACACAAATTTCTTCCCAGCTTCAACTTAAAGCTAACTAGGAGGTTTGTACTTCCTCCATTCCTGTTTAAATCTGACATTAAAATTATTGCTTACTTTTGCATCCATGTATCCTCATGCAATACTGGCAAATTAATGATGAAGCAACACTTTATGACTCATTTATTCTTTTATAAACAAGCTTCAAATTTCTGTAAATGCAAATGCAGATAAGTGCCCAACAAAAGTATAATATAAAATGCAGAGTTGAAATACAATGTACCTGGCTTTGGAGCTTCCAACCCATTCTTGTGCAGGGTGAATTTGTATGAATTAGAAAAATGAATGAAGGTCCCAACTACTTAGCCCGCTTTTGTTTTATGAATAAATTTAACAAACATTCCTATTGTGGTCTTCTGACAAATGCTCTGTCCCTCCCCATGTGTCACATACACATTGCCTAAAAGCTTTCCAGAGACCAGTGTGCTTCAGATCTCAGGGTCCCTGATACGTTCCAATAAAGAATGGGAGTAGGGGCGTATGCTGAATATGTGTATGCACACAAGTTTAGACTGCAGAAGGAAGAATGAATAGTGTGTGTAGATTTGGAGCATGTAGATCAACCCAGCTTAGAAATGGAGACAGTTTCTGGATTTACTGCATGTAACAACTTTAATATCCAACCTCAATCCTGCCTTCACTACTTCTTATGTCACATTAGAAAGGTCAGTGTAAGACATAATTTATAAAAGCATTTGAAAGAAAGCCCCTTTTGAGAAAAATCTACAGTCTGAAGCACTGATTTTGATCCTTCTCGTGACCTTGTTTTTTCATGGCCTCAAGTGGTGGTGTCACTGGCATGAGTGCTTCCAAGCCCATTCCCTCCCAAAGAGAGGGAACCACTGACCTAGAAATACAGTCTGGCCAGCAGCTCTGAGGCAACCCCTTTGCTTATTATTTATTTGTATCATGGAGAGGCCTGGAGAGATGCTGGAGGATTAGGTACCAGCAGGGTGCCTGGCAGTCAATGACAAAGTGGGAGGGATGTGGCACACTGTCTGCAACAGACCGGCTGGCTCACCATCATGAGGCTTGGGATAGGCAGTGCTGTGGAGGGGTGTTTGAGGGAACATCAGAGAGGGCCATGCTGAGTTGCTGATGGGATTGTTGAGAAGACCTCCTTTTACAGAAGATGCATAGAAGGGCAGGAAGAATTTATGTATTGGTTGGAAAATCTTTGCAATTATTTTGCAATACTGGGGGAACTATGCTATGACAGGTATTCCTCCAAATGATCAACATATTACAGTCTGCTTACTTTGTGCCAGGTTTGGAGAAAGATTGGTCTATGTTTCTTTTGTGCCCCTCTGCATTTTAATGGCATCACAACAAGGTTGTCTTCAATTGCAAAGAAGTGTCAGGAAGGTGATGGAAATGACCTTTTTTGGTGGAAAGCACTCATATATGACACAGAAAACACCCCCAGTACTCATAGTTCCAGATTGCTTCTTCCTCAAATTTGACCTAGCACACTGCATACTTTCTATAACAAATGCTGTTTTAAATAAAAATCGTTAGACTGAAAGAAAACGTTATAATATTTTCAAATTATTTTTTCTTGGGCAGAGAGAGACTCATAGCAATAAGATTAATGTTGGAAACAGTCTGTACTTTTAGCTGCTGGTGGATAAAATTGGAAATGGATACTCAAGTACAGGTAGGAAACCCAGGAAATGAAATGCTGAAAAAGCCATGGGAGTAATAACACTCAAGCAAAGGCTGAACTGTACCTGAAACCATAATGTGAAGAAGCTTTGAAAAGCTGACCATAAGTTTCAGTTACAGATGTAAAGCCTAAAAGGTCTAAAAGCCTACCAAATGCCAGAAGGAAAAAATAATTTTGAACAGTGTTGCCACTGGAGATGAAGAAAAATACTCTGGCTACTCTTAGCTGGGGGAAATAGGCAAAAAAAGGAAGACTACATAGGGGTAAGACATATGGAAGCTACAAAAAGAAATACATAAAGCTGGGTGTCATGGAGAATGTTTTAACAAAAATCTGTGTTATGATGAGGTGATCTTTGTGGAAGCTGATTAGACATTAGGTGGCTTCCGTAGTGGTGATGGGCTCATCTCTTATGGTGTGATATCTGACCAAGATGAAACATGGGAGAATATATAAGAAGCTAGCATGGAGATGTGCCAGGGTTGTGACATGGGCTGAGCTGGTGTCACACCTGCGCACCACAAAAATACCATCCCCTATCATGTTCCTGCTTGGTGTGCCATCTGACACAAGAAAATGAAAGAAATTGTGAAAATGAAGCAAATGGGATAAAATAATGCCAGGAGGGTATGAAATACTGGAAATAAGGCTGAATAAGGAGAAACAGCTGACAAAATATATTGTTGACCACTGTGACAAAAAAATTCCCTGGACAGGATATGCCACATGAAGATGTGCAAAATCATCAGGAACCATGATTCCGATAAAGGAAAGAAAACAGGAAACATGTCACGAATCATCAGCAAGCAGGCCCTGGTCAGATTATATGGCTTGATCCTGAATGAAATTAATAATTTACTGTGGTTAGGAAGAAGATATTTAAATAGCATCATAACATTATGACACAAGCTTAGAGAAGACTAGCTGAAAATTCAGGCTTATCATGTCTGCTTAGCAGTAACATGCGAGAGAGAGAAGTAAGCACTGCCAGAATGTGGGATGCCTCATTAAATAAAGAGTCCCAGACACTAATTAAGAGTATACAGAAACAGATACAAAATGGGAGCATGCTTGGAGACTAAGGAAGCCTCAGGATAAGTTGCTTGGCACACAGTTAGCAGCGACGAACTCTCTACAGGCAGCTACTTCATCAGCATCACACCTGTAATCCTCAACTAATTACTCACTGGTTTGCATCTCTGATTTGTATTGAAGTGACCTGTGTCCATTTATTATTACCACTGTTTAGCAGAATTCGGATGTGGGAGTTAAAGGCAGCATTGGGCTCTTGGTCAAGATGAACAAAGTCAGTAGTAGCCCCTGCATAAAAAAAAAAACAAAAGGGAAAAAAAAGGAGAGGGAGGTGTGTGGTTGGTAAGAGGACCAGTATGTCAGGAATGTCACAAGCTGACATATTTTTCTAGTTACAATTAAGCTAACTGAAACTAATGAAAGTGAACTGGTGTTTTAAAATAAAGGGTCCCTCATCTCTGCCTCTCCAAACATCTGAAGTTCTCTCAGTTTTCATCTGTAGCTGAACAGACTTTATTCAGTGATGCATTACACCTGATGAAGTACAGTATAATTCAGTTAGCTGTTGTTTTTCATTATGAGTCACCTTATAATAGGGCGGCCAACAAACCCTGCCTTACCTGCTAGTGAGCTCTTTCCTTTATTATAGCAGTGACCTCTAGTGTACAGCTCTCAATATCCAGACCAGGCATTTCCAGTTTACAGAGCAAGGCCATGTTCCATCTTATGGGAAGGAAGCAGCCTTACAAAATGACCTTTATGTTTATCTTGGATTCCTTTCAAAGAAAATAAAAAATGCTCCCTTGAGACTTTGATAGTCAATTGAAGAGCAGCAGCAGTGTGTTGGACTTGTGGCCAACTGCCTTTGTGTTGCTCTAGAGTATTTTCATTTTGGTGGGGCACAGGGAGGAATTTTGAATCCTGTAGCACTGCCTGCACTGTCATTTTATATTTTGACAAGGTTTATTATCTTCACATGAATAAATCTTTGTTAGAAAGCTAAATGTCAGGCACATTTTAATGCAGGACATAGTAATCTAGTGCCTAGTAAGTAAAGTCTGCTGGGATTTCTTGAAATGAAATGTGCTAATTACTTGTAAGATGAGGTATGTTTAATTTGTTTCTGCTGTAGAAATTCCAGGGGAATCACTAGGAGATACAGTAACTATCCTTCTGTAGCTCTGAGCTCTCTTTGATAGAGGCCAATACAGGACATTTCACCACTTCTATTCCTGTAGGAATATTGTGATTTCATCATGTGGTACTTCTTCTTGATACTTCTTTCCGAGCCAGTGAGGATGGAGGTTGTTCTACCCTACAGTAGCTGCCTGAAGGGAGGTGTCACACACAGTAGCTGCCTGAAGGGAGGCTAGTTACCTGTCAGTGCACAGGGATAGTTCAGAGATGTGGTCCGGATGTCTCCTTCCACGGACCACTGAGGGCTCCCAGAGAGCAGGATCTTTACCCCTCTACCTAGATCACTCAGAAGACCTGTAGCCACCATATTGTAATCTGCCCTACTAGCAGAATTGGATGATGCTTGGAGAGGAGTTTGCCAATGGCAAGTGATAGGCATCAGAGATCTCTCCAGGCCTCTTTCTCAGCCATAGCAGGGATGGAATACAGAGCTGGGACCATGGGAGTAGATGTGTAACCATGAGGCTTTTATGCCCACAAAGCCAGCCAAGGATTTTTCCCTGAAAAGGGGGCCTCATCATCAAGGTGTGATGGTATATCATAACTTCTGGTGATACAGCAGGACACCTCTAGCCTCCTACAACTAAATTTCCCTGATTGCATTTCATATTCAAGGGCTGCTGACAATTACCACTACTAATTTACCTTAAGGACATAAGTGACCATGTCAGGAAAAATGACTTCTAAAAAAAATTGCTGTAGTTCAGTCTGCCCATGTTAACAGGTATTTGCATTTAGTAGTCACACGTTTCAACATAATTGGTAAAAAGAAACCATAATCCAAATGAGGAGGTGAGTGATAGCTGGTTGGATCTATGCACTGTTATAAATAAGCTAACCTCACTTGTATGTTGCTTTCTAGTTGGTGCAGTTACAGAAACTCATAGAGCAAAGGGTCAGGAGCTTGCAGGAAAGTGAAGAAAACACATTTCAATACAGTTGGCTTCCTGCTGCAAAATATCCAGCCTTACAGCTGAAGTGTTCCAAAAATAGACAAACTTGCTCGTTAGCCTTATGAGCATTTAAATAGGAGAGGGATCGCTACCCAAATTATATCCCTTAAAGGGGACTTTCACACTGGGGTAAGCTTAAAAAAGAACATTTACGCAAAAAGCAATTTTCTTTGCCTGCAATCTTCTGTATTCCCCTAACTCTCATTGGAATAAAAAACTTCCTCTCTCTCCAGTCTGATTCTCTTTTTTTTCCTTAATCCAGCTGTGAAATCATGGAGCTCAGTGTTTATGACAATAGTTTGCTACCATGGAAACAGTTATGTCGTCATAAATTTAGCGTTATGATATGACCTCCCTTGGCTGCAGGAGCAAGTCGAAGAGGAATGATACTTTAGAAATGAGACCTTGTTTAACCAGAAATGTCTATTTTAAATCCTTTTGCATAACACATTCAGCAGCTCTGTAATAAGAGAACCTTTGATATGAACTGTGTACCTAATTACACACTGGTTTATTATGCCATTTGAATTGCATTGAATGTCACCTTTAAGTGCTAGCTCTCTTTTATTGTCGAACATTTTGAATTCCCAGCCTCCTTGCACAGCACTGTGATGATTCCTGCAACTTCAGATCATTGCCCTTCTGTGCAGTTTACTGCGCCTTGTGGGTTTCTTTCCTTCTTTTCAAACTGAACAAAATTTTTTTAAAAGGAAAAGAAAGATCTATTATTGTGCAGATGTTGGAGTGAATCCATTTGGGTTCTGAGACACCTCCTGCTCCCACCCTATACGTGCAGTCCTCTCATTATCATTGTACAGATGAAGGGTCTTTTATGCATTCGTACAGCCAGACATTTAAAATCTAATGGACGTCTGTCATGCCTTGCCACATTATCCTCTGCCTCCAAGTGAGATAACCTATACATGTACACATGTGCTTATCTGGTTTCTAATATGCAAGGTGCTGTCTAAATATGAAATCTAAACAGAAAGATGAAAGACAAGAGCAGCATGACCCTCACTATAGAGAAGCAGACACAGGATTTGGCAGCCAAAGCCGTATACAGTCTAGTCCTCCTGTGTCCTTGCTCACTGAGCCTGTAAGATGTTCCCTTGCAGACCTTTTGCTTTGCAATGAATGAACCCATCTGCTTTTGTCATGCAAGCCCAGCAACTTCGGGGAGCTGCAGAGCATTGGGGACTCCAAGGGGCTTCCTGCTCCCCAGACTTTGCAAAAGGGAGCTGCGGGGGCAGGCTACCGCATAGCATAAACTTCACCCTGAATAATTTATTTTAAAGAAATTTACATAAAATCCACATACAACTTTTTTTTTGGAAAAAATAAACCTTGAAGTTATGAAAAGGACTAAAAATTTTTCCTCAGCATTTTTAAACAGCAACTGTTTCTGCAAGAAACGGGTTCTAGCTCCAACAGCAGGTGTCACACTGGGAGAAAGTCCCTCTGCACCTCTTTATGCTGGCTGGTGAACTGCTTTGGATCTCCACTCAAAAGAAATTCACATTATTTTCAATATAATATTTGTGATATAAACCAAGATAAATTTAAAACTTCTGTAATCAAGATGAATAACATTTTAAAGTGGTTATCAGAAATAAGCAAATCTCGCTGAAGACAGCTGAGCTAAAATAATTACATTGAATGTTATGTGGGAAGTGTTATCAGAGGGGCAATGAGGCTAATCTCCAGCAGGTAGAAGGGGAAAGGAGCTTGGAGTGCCTGGCTAACACCAGCTGCTGATAGGCTCCTTGTGGCTGCAGGAGCTAGCAGGGCTGCACTGCTGTACGCAACCACCATGGATGTTGTTTGCCCGTACTAGATTCAACCACTAGCACTGACCTGCCTGGACTACACTGTGTGTCCCCATTTATTTCCACCAATACAGCAATTCTGCACATTTTCTTAAGAATACACATAGCTTTACTTGTGATTTCTCTTCTTTTCCCCTGCTCGTTATTTTGTCCTCAATAAATGGATAGGACAGTGGTTTGTGCAATTTTAGAAATACTCTCTCTGACCTCTTTGGACATCTTCCTACCCCTCTTTAATATTCTTAGTTTCACCTTTTTCAATTTCAGACTTAAAAAAACCTTTTCATTTCTTTTTTAAATTTCCTCCAGCATTTTTCTTGTCAGTTCTGACAGAAGGATGCCCCTAGATGAATGCTGTGTTCACACCAAGACCTACCAGTGGCAGTCTAGCTCAGGAAAAGCTCCCAACGTGGTTTCACTTCAGCAGTGTTCTTGCTTGGAATGCACTTGCCTTTGTGCCAATCCATCCTGTACATCCCAAGATCCATTTTCCTTTTAGGCTCCTCTGTGCAAAAGCAACATCTCTACTTCCTGTATTAATGCATCTGATGTTTCCCTTAGGTAGTAAGCAGTTTATATTTGTCTTTCTAAACTTAGTTTGGATGCATTCTATTTCTGAAATTTTCTAGTCCATGCTGTATTTTAATTCCTCCAAATCACTACACAATTTTCTATCACCAACAGACTCCACTGTATACATTTTCATATGCTACTTTCAGATTATTGGAAGGATTCAGTAGAGATGAACTTGTATCTTTTATAAGACCCATCTAGACCCATCTCATCATCTCCACTCATTGCAATACTCTCTTGACTTTAAAAGTTGTCCTCTATAGTGATTAGAGCAGAATGTTTACCTCAAGAAAGGCTCTTAGCCCTAAATAGCCTTCATGTGTCAGACTGCCTCAGCGTTCTGTGCTTAAGTGTTACAGTCACTAGAGTATTCCCACACCCCTCCTTCAGCCTCACACCCAGCGGCAGGAAGCATTTCAGTTTAAGAAGAAATAATGTGAGTGTGGTCCATTACTGAAAGAAAATTGGTTAGAAAATGACATTGGAAGTGAAAACCTGTTTTTAACAGGGATCTGAAAACTTGGCTGTAGCTAGGTCCTCTATGAAAGGATTTAGAGCCTTAACTACTTCCTGGGACTTGCATTTTCCATAAGGGAGAGCATCTGATAGCAGAGCAAGAGGTTTGTTCTTTCTGAGTACACACAGAGAAAGCCTTACTGTTGTTCTGGGGGAAAACAGAGGACACTTGCTACTCTGCATATGGCACAGATGTCTGGCTATTCTCCATGCCATGCAAGATCTTCTGGGCATGCAGGGGAAAGGAGAACTCAGATGGTGAGAGATGCAGTAGAGAAGAGACAGCATCTCACCCAGGCAGACATTATATTTGATGAAGAACTGCCAGGATAGAGATATGCACAAAGAGGCGATGAATATAGTTACTATATACACTGGGTTCATCACAAAAATATGCATTTTTGGTTCTACAATCAGGATTCTCTGTGCTTGTTTTTTTTTGATTGAAATGTTCACTCTGAAATTAGAGTAAAATAGAAAGTCTGCTTACTGTTGAACATTTTGAGCCTGGGAGAGGAGCTGGCCAGGAGTTGAATGAAACTTGTACCATAGTGGCCAGAAAACATAAACACAGAGAGCAATGATACTGCTATGCCTATTGGCCTTCTGCTTCACCACTAGCAAGCTAAACTTTTGAAGTGCATCACTAGTTCAACCTCCTTGATGTGAAGAGAGCCTATCCTACAATAAGCTGAAGGACTTCAGACTGGCAGGCTCATATTTATACCAAGTCCTGATCATGTTTAGCTACCTATTTCGCTGCTCCTCCTACTGACCTTTGAATAAGTAATATAAACAAACATTTCACTACTTTCTATTTAATGAAATTTAAATTGCGTGAGTAGCAGTATCTGTGCTTTCCATTTGTAGTCTTGAAGAGTGCAAGTGAAGATGCTTATAAAGGTGACTGAAATGAAATAATTTTGTGTATGGGTTGAAAAGAATCTTGATGCTAATCTATCTAACCAGCCATCTATCAGTAAAACAGATGTTAAAATAGGTGATTTATGTAGAGGTAGATGTATTTGGTGGACAGTTTGACAGACATTTTCACTTACCAGAAATCAATGAGAAGTTGATGGACAAGGTTTTCTGGTCTCTAGTACAGCCTTGGGTGTTACCCTCCCAGAATATGATCTCAGTCCTTTAAGAAAATCTGTAATTCTTCATAACAAAGGGTTATCAACAAATTACATGAAGTCACAAGTGGCCAGTTGACTAATTTACTTATTAACACAGTTTGTTAGTAAGCAATCTGAGTTCTTGATGGTCAGTGGTAGACTAAGATACTGCAACAGGTTGAGAAACAGCAGCAAAAAGCAAATTTATGACTAAGGAGATGTAGCCCCAAGGAAATAAAATTATCATGTGGTTAGGCTTTGTCTTTGGATGAGGTGTGATTGATTTCATGTGTCTAACTTCTAGCACCCCACTAGGACCACAGCCCAAATATTCCAGCACTTGAAAAAAAAAAAGCAAAAAAAAAAAAAAAAAAAGGCAGATAGCATAGGATTTGTACACTTAAACCCATGACACTTCAAATGGGTTTTCTGACCAGGCCTTGATGAAGATGCTCACAAGAGGGAGATCTGCATCATGCTAAAAAGCGGATCTCTGTGCAGCTCCACAGTAGGATCACTAAGAGGGCTGTTGGGGAGCACGTGTACTGTTTGCATTGGACCCCACAATGTTGGTGCCTACTGCTGCCCTGGCATTCCATGCTCCTCTTCCAGCTGAAGGACTGAAGTAGACACTTCTTGTATGTGAGTCACCTGGCTTGCTTAGACTGCTACCCAAATGTACTTATTTCTCCTGAGTACAAAGAGGGTAGATATCCTAGACATGGTTTGGGAACAGACATCTGCCTTGTTTGCAAATGAAAACCTGCAAACAGCTGCTTCTTATCTGATAAATTACATCCCTGAGCCTTCCTGGTGGAGAAGTAAAGCCCTAGCAGGCAGCAGCTGGTGGTCATTGCAGTGCATGCTGATAAAACCCCATGGCAGGGACAGAGGGAAGCATTCAGCAGCTGCTGCTATGGGTGACTGCTGCAACACAGACACCAGCGGAACATTTAGTTACAAACCATTTTTCCCTATTACCAGACACTTAGCAGCTCAGCATCATTCCTTTGAGGAGTATCAAGTCTTTCAGGAGCTTTGCTCTCAGGCCTCCGGGCAGTGACTGGCTGCACTCAGCTGTGTGCTGGCGAGCTGGATATGGGGAGCTGGTTGGCAAAAGCTGTGCCTGCAACAAGGCCATGCTCCTCCCAGTTAACAGGTGATCCTCTGAAATATACCAAACCTCACCCTGCAGTGCTTTGTAGGGCCATTTCCAATGAAGCACAGACATTGAGTCTTTTTTCTGCTTGGAATAAACACCTTGGCTGCTGGCACCTTAGGTAACTGGGTCTAGGTGATGGGTTTCTGGCAGTGCTGATGCCTCTGAGAGAAACCTAGCCTCTTGAAGGGACATTTTCAAGAGCTTCTTTAAGCAGTCTACTTGTAGCATTTTGAAGGGCAGATGGTGACATCCCTGGGGCTAGGCTCTGGCTTCCCCCTCCACAGCCTCAGTGCTCAGAGGAACGGGTTGCAGGTGGTGGTGGCAGCTTGTGCCATTCTCAGGGGACCTGGGTTGCCCTCACTAGCCCTGGAGAGGTTGGAATTGGACAGCCCTGAGATCATTTCTTTTTATGCTGAGAGTGATTGAAGAGTCTGGCTTGCCCTGAAGTGAGGGAAATGCAAAAGTGGTCTAAAAGCTGGGTGCTGAGGATGGCCAGATAAAAGCAGCATCATCCAGTTTTCACTGAGGTTACTGCATACAAGATATTTAGTTTGGACAGGAAAACTTCATGTAGCAGAAGGGCAGCCTTCCTGACAGCCATTAGCACTTTCTGCCTCTGGACAAGCACTGAGTTTGGCCTTGGGGCTGTAGAGAGGGATGTTAGCAACCAACTAGTGTAGTTACTTGTGATAACATCCTCTTCATTTTGGGGTTTGTTCTTTTTCTTTTCTTTTCTTTGTTCACCTGAACAATAGGTACTAACAGGTTAGATCTACTGTGCAATGGATTCATAGTTGTGCTGTGTATATGTGTGCACATGGAAATCTTCTGTTTCTGGTAGAGTTACCTTCCTTTTGAAATGTGTCTTTTATTGCTAACAGCTAGTTTTTAGATGTGCATGAAAACAGTGACACTGAAACCTCTTTCTTTCCCTCTACATACACTGAATCTGACAAGAGGCTGAACAGCAGAAGCATTTGCATTGCTGGCAATCCAAGGTAAATTCAGGTAGGAGAAGGAGCCTTAAGTTGAAGTGCATTTCTTATCTACAGACCCCTGTGACTCAGGTTTCCATAATGCCGAAATGTCTGATATCAGTCACATTCAAGAGGGAAGCATTGCCCTTTTGGCTGCTGCTGTATAAAATGTCCTGTGTTTCCGAAGGAGTGTGCTGCTGCTAGGGTGATACTAAAGCCAATGTACACATACTGTGGTGGCTCTGAGTGATAGATGCCTCCCAGGTGAGTGCTATTGCAGCACTCCTTATTTATTTTACCTTCATCTTCTTTATGAGGGGAGAATAATGTCCTTGTTTGTCAGCTGCTGGCTGTAAAATGGAGCTGTTGTAGTCTTAAACCTTTTAGTAGGGTTCATTTCTGGGGCAATTTCAGTATGTGTGCATGCAGTCTGTGCACAGTGCTCCTAACAACTCCCCCAGCAGAGCCTTGCAGATAGTACTCTAATATCGCTCATTTTTGACAAAGACAAAAGCTGTGACTGGGGAAACTGTCACTGCACCATCAGGAGAACTTCAGCAGAGAAATACCAGGGCATCTAAAATCCATTAAGGTGGATAGCTATCAAGAATTATGCTGGAGAAATGCAATATGCTCCAGGCTCCAAGGAAATGTTTACCCTCAAAGACATTATTCCTAAGCAAATATTCAATCTAGTCATCAGGGATTTCTTTTAAATTCACATATGGGCACCAGCGGAGGCAGACACTGCAGCTACGGTAAGGGGATTCTGCCTTAGTTTTTACAAAATACAAGCTAGCAAAGGGAGCTGCGGTCACTCAGAGCCTGCAACTCCCAGACTTCAGGTCCTTGGGGTCAGTGTGGTTTGTAGACTGGTTGTACACAGCTTTTCAGTCAGCCTGCAGTGTTAGGGGTGTACTGGAGGTAGGGAATGTTGGGAGGATTCGGCTCATCAGAAATAGTTTCTTGAGGAGAAGGGAGGAGATGGAGATGTGCTGTAGAACTTCATTGTCTAAAATTGGATTTTCCCTTAGGTCTAACTAAAAATAAATTAGCTAATAGTATATTCAATTAATTTTGCCAAATTTGAGCAATTCTTTTAATTAGAAGGGAAGAACTTAATCTCACAGAAAACAGACAATTTCAAAAGGCTGGCACAAGAGTATGCCACCAGAGTATGTCCCTATGAATTGCTATGAGATGCGGAACACGCAGACTTGCACAGAAAATATAATTACATGCAAGTAGCAGAAACAGCAGTGCAGTGTGAGCTATTTAACCTTGAGAAAGTGGCATGGGCTGTGGGGAGGACAGGTATTGTGGAGCTTTCCATTTCTTTCAATGAAAGAGATTGGCAAGCTAGAATGTTATGATAAAATCATAATTTCATTTTATTCCTAAGACTAGGCACATTAATCGAGTGTCCTTCCACATGTCCTGGTGAATGGAAGAGGAATTGCAGCTTTCATGGTCATGCTTCTGAAAAACATATTTGTCTGTAGCTTATCAAGCACAGGAAGTTTACTGATTAAACTGGAGGAGAGCAGAAAGGGAGGGACTTGCTATGAGCACGGCTTTATTGAAGTTATAGAGCACTAGTGGCATGTAAAGGCAATTTCCACAAAACTTTTAACCTATTTTACAAGCTCATTTTTCCTATGCTATGCGTTTATTTCTGCTTTCTGTCCTTCCAGTTGCACAATAAAACAAGTCAACTTAGTATTTACTCTACTTTTATGAAGACAGGAGTCAAAGTTTCCCAGTTGAATCCAGCTGGACAGACAGAAAATTGCCTCACTGTGAATATTGCCCGATATAGTCAAATTATGAAATGCTAAGTATATAAATACCTGAAGTACTTCAGATACGACAGTAATGGGAAGGAGAGGAGAGGAGGAAAGGAATCCAGTGCTTGTTTCTTCAGGACTTTTCATAAAAACAGAGAGCATTTCTGAGGATTTTGAAACCATCTTTCTCCTCAGGCTTGTATGAAAAATCATGTGTGATGCCAAGTCCAGAAAATTATCAGGAGTCTTGTGATCCTTGGTGTTTTTTCCTTCATGTCTTGCTTTGTGTGACTAAATAATTCCTTGACAAGCTTGGCTTTCATTTCTGGAAAAAGTCTGTAGCCCTTTGGCTGCAGAGCTAACCTCAGGGACCAGAAGTCTAGAGACTGAGTAAACAGAAAAGTAATAAAACATGCTTTTTTTTTTTTTTTTTTTTAATTATGTGCAACTTTATGAGTTTTGAGGTTTCTGGCATGTTTGCTGAGGATGTTAATTTGGCAGTATTGGTCCACATTTAGGAGGATGCTGCACTTCCTTCCCTGCCTGCCAATGTAGGACTGCTCCTTCTGCTGGGGAAGAATTATGGAGGAGATGCTCCAAGGAATCATGGCCCTGCGGCCTAAACCTCTAGCTTCTCCAGGCAGATTGTGGAATTTTGTTGTCCTCTGGTGGCACAGAGCTACTGTGCTGATACCCCAGATGAAAAGGTGGGTTGGGGCATCTAACCTGGCTGCCCCTTCATTTTGAACATGGGTCACCTCTTAGTCCAGTGCTATCATGGACTGAATTTTGGCCAGTTTTTCAAATGCAAATTTATATATATTTTTTTCTGTGCATTTTCCTGCAACATTTTGCTATTTAGTGTGATTTCTGACATGCAGACACCCTTGCTGTCTGGCCCTTGAGGGTAAGACTGACAGACAGCCCTCCCTAAAATACCTGCAGAGATAACTAGGAACCAATGCTGGAACCACTTTCAGGTCCAAGAGAAATCTGGGGGCTTGGATTTTTCTGGGACTTCACCAGGCACTGCCCTGGGGTCAGGCATAGAGGAGAGCCCTGTTTGCTCTGCCTGGCACAGGAGGGGTAACAGTACTGGCTGTAGAGGTCTGATAAAGCCAGAGCATGATCATTACCTGCACCACCAAGTCTGAACATACACTAGATAAAAGAAGTTGTATTAATGGTCTTTTCAGTATTTATAGGATCTGATATAAGAGAAAGGGCAGAGGGAGAAAAGGCAGAAAGTACAGCTAGGTATTGTATGTATACCAGAAATATCTCCTAAGACTTAAAACTGATTTGGTTCTATTTTTTTTTTTTTTTTTTAAACCAGTGTTGGTCACAATATAGACAACTCTGTAGCTTCAGTAGCACGTTACAGCTGCATTTAAATTCTATGCATTTCTATCGTTAGCCAAATTAACACATAGTTGTCTATACCTTTTCCCAGATTGCTGTGGTCAGATGAACCACCTGTTTTACTAATATATCTCCACTCTGAAAAGCATCCATTCATTACTAATATTTCTTATCTCTCACCAGATTTGGAGCTTACACCTTCTTTACTTACTCAGCTTCTGAAACTCTCTCTGGGGTAAATACCATAATAATTCCCTGCTTCTCTCTGACAGTACAAAGTAGGCTGATAAATCAAGGGCAGCATGTACTTCTCTTCTATAAATTGCCCAGTTGCTTGCTTCCCACTGGCTGCCTGAGGCCCTGGCTTATGTCACAGGCACCCTCTGCATAGCCACCCCACCACATCCCGCCTGTCCCAGACTCTGCTCTCCTCTGTCACTGCAGCTCTGTCTTTTCCCAATGTGAGACACACCTGTAGGCTGGCTGGAGACAGGCACAGAAAGGACAACCCATTGTACAGTGGTAATAGTCTCTGAGCTGACACACTCATAGAATCATAGATTAACAGAATAGTTAGGGTTGGAAAGAACCTTAAGATCACGTAGTTGCAACCCCCTGCCATGGACAGGGACACCTCCCAATAAACCATGCCACCCAAGGCTATGTCCAACCCAGCCTTGAATACCGCCAGTGATGGAGCATTCACAACTTCCCTGGGCAACCCATTCCAGTGACTCACCACCCTTACAATAAAGAATTTCTTCCTCGGATCCAATCTAAACTTCCCCTGTTTAAGTTTGAACCTGTTACCCCTTGTCTGATCACTACAGTCCCTCATGAAGAGACCCTCCCCAGCATCCCTCTGGGCCCCCTTCAGATATTGGAAGGCTGCTATGAGGTCTCCACGCAGCCTTCTCTTCTCCAGGCTGAACAGCCCCAACTTTCTCAGCCTATCTTCATACAGGAGGTGTTCCAGTGATCATCCTCATGGCTCTCCTATGAACTTGTTCCAACAGCTCCATGTTCTTTTTAAGTTGAGGACACCAATTACCCTTCAAAAAAGCACATTTTTACCTTTCATGCTTGACGGTATGAACAGACAGTTGCTTAGGCAACTAAATAGCTTTTCCCTAGGAACAAAGTGCTCAAAAAAAGGTTTCTTCCAGTGCAGGAACTGCAGGAGTGCACTATCCATTTCAGCTGCCCTGTCCTTCATCAGGCAAGGCAAACAGCAGTCTGCTGCAAATCCTACTGCAAATATTCCTGTCCAAGCCATGGAAAATAGGTTAATACTGCCCATGTGATATACAACCCAGCCTTATGGGGCAATGGGAAACGTGTCCCTCTGGGAGTTCTGAAGACCAAGCCATTATGTGTCAGGGTGGGAAGGTCAGTGCTTACCCAGGTGCATCCGTGCTGCCTTTTCATCTCCTACCTGCTTATGGTCATTGCGCAGCACCATGCAGAGCAGAGTCAAAGTCCCTTTGGAGAGAAAAGTCTCTTTGCAAAAGCTTCCCCTTGTCATGACCCAAATTCTCAGCCTCCATTAGGTGACACTGGAGCTGTTTCTATAAAAAGAAATCTTCAGTGGTTGCTTCTCTGAGCTGTAGCCATCCAAGAGTATCACAACAAAGCCACTTTCATGTTTCCTGTGGGTTTTTCCTGATCATCAGAATTTAATCTCCTCCACTGTGCTCTGTCTGGCACTTCCAAAATGACATTGATAACCCAAGCAGTGAGAAATGTTGGAGCTGCTGGGCTTGCTGCTGGGTGTGGGGCAATGACTCTCTTCTGTCTCCTGCCAGCTAGCCCACTTTCTGCAGAAGTAAGAATTACTGCAATGCATAAGATCCAGGACACAAAGGGGACAGTGAAACATGCACTCTGGTTTACCTTAAAACCAGTAATTCTGAAAAATCCCCATCTGGGAAGCAGTGATCAAGCACTTTGGAAGTGCTGTCTGTGGCCTCGGCTAGCCCATGCCAGGGCTCACTGGGGTGACGATGGGTTCAGAGGCAGTTGGGCCATCCCACAGGATGCAAGATAGTCAAGTGGTTGAACTTTATATTCAGGAAGGCAGGGGATATATATTAGACTTGTTTACACAGGAGAAAAAGATTCCTCAAATCCAGACTGGACACTGCAGGTAGAAATGCTGTAGGTCAACAGGAGGCTTCTGCACTCAGCTCTGTATCTGTCTTGCTCAAAATAAAACTAGGTGAGATTAAGCATAAGGATGTAGGAGTCTCAGAGATTTTAAGTCATGAGTCAAGCATCAGGTAATAAATTGAGAGGGATTCCCTTGTTCCTGCCCTGTTTTCACCATTGTACAGCTGGATACATATAGTGAGAGCAACCTATGGAGCCAAGGATGTTTGCATCCCTCTGGATCATCAGGTCTTGATGGTACTCAGTCCAAGCATTTAAGAACTCCTGCATTCCTTTCTCATAGTGACAGAAGTTACTGGTCATAAATGGCTTTCAGTGCTGCTGAGTGCCTCAGCTTTGATTTTGTCTAATCAAGATTGAACTCCTCTGCTGCTCTTTCTATCTTTCTCCAATTTTCTGTGCTCGCCAGGTCAGGCTCCAGCCCTGTAAATACTTAGGCACAAACCTGTATGCACATCAATCAGCCTCTCTTCACAACTGCTCTGGGCAGATGAAAGGATGTCCTGAAGTCTTTGAAGAGCTGAGGCTAGAGGTCCTGAAGGGAAGACGCTCTCATTTGTCTTTGTAATTCCAGTCAAACATTAGTCAGCCCTATGGCATGATGAAAATACTAACAACTTGTCTTCAGTATTGTTTATTTCCTGCATTGTGTGTGTTTTTTCTAAACTTTGTATAGCAGCGCTGATATTCAGGAGAACTGCAGCAAAAGCTATTTCAAAGTGCAGTAATTCCTTCTGTCAGAAGGAGCATAATGAAGGAGCATAAAGGCAGGTAGTTTCAAGAACAGTGATTACTACTGCAAAAGCCGTTCATGGAAGGCAAGGTGAGAACTGCAGCACTGCTGTGCTGAGAACTGCTCCAGCTACTGGCAGTGACATAACTGTGTCCTTATTTCTGGGGCTTGCTCTGATTTCACATGAGGCTTACAAAGGTCTCCGATCCCAACAGGCCTCCCGTGCCACAGGCTCAGGCTGATTCTTTAAGAGAGTGGAAAGCCAGGTTTTCAAGCCCAGATTGTTTTATAGAAGAATCCATTAGATGCTCTGAATGATTTGTCACCTTTGGAAAGACAAGTAAGGATGTCCTGCTGGGCTAGATTTCAGTGCTGCCATGGCAACTCTGCATGACCCCAGGTAGACATTTTAAAGGTGTATTTGGTATTTCCATGAGACCTAAAGAGAGCTGACAGTCAAGTAGGCACACTTTTCACTTTCAGTGTGCACTAGAAGACAAAAGCTGGTAACTGCCTGATGATTGTAAAACATAGAATAAAGAGATTTTAAGTGATAGCATTTTAACAATTTAATGCATAGTAGGAAACTCTCCTCTCTGTTAGAGAAGGTACATGGAAAATGATCAGGTACATTTTAGATTGGGAGGCTGCCTCTCCACTATAATATAACAGACCAGAGACCACTATCTGGCCCTGAAGCCAGCAGGCACAGCACAGCTCATATCTGTACAGCTGAATTCACTTACTCTCCAAAACTGGAATAGTGTCTCCATCCTCACTACTGCGAAGGCTGCCAGACCCTCACTGACCCCAAACTCTGTCTGGGACAGTGTGAGTGACTTGAGATGCAGATCACTGAGGAAAGGTCCAAGTTGGTCCAATGCCTTGAAGATACCTAGAGACTATGTGGGTTGTGCACTGAGTTGAGGTGTTATGATCCATGCATGACCTGTGTAACTCAGATGGTGTGGCTACCCTGCCTGAACTGATGTGTTTTTTATCCTCCCCTCCAGCCTCCTCTATGGCTCAGCAAAGTTCATTCTGCCCACACATGAGTATGAGCAATGTGGATGCTAAGTGAGACTTTGCTGAGATTTTAATTGACAGTTGAGCTTTAACCCTCCATACTAGTGTATTTACCTCCTCTGAGCTACATCTATGCGAGTGCATTTGCTCATGGCAAAAGCCTGGAGTGCATGTTCTGTGGTTCACTTAATGTCACTTTCTCACTACTGTCATAACTCAGGCTGGACGTCAGACAACGTTGCTCATCCACACATTTGCCTCAGGCTGTCTCCTGTCACATTGTGACCTTGCCTTGAATCAGATACATGACTCAGGGAAGCATTTTTTGCCTGGCTTCTCCATTATATTTGTCAGGCTCCAGCTGCAGCTGGGACAAGACCAAGTTCTCTGAGAGATTTTGAATGAGTGTGTTGTGGGGATAAAATTCTGGGGGACATGAAAACCTCTGAAGTGTAGACTAGGATATGAGCTTTTTCCTGTTGTTTCTTTTATAGTGTAGAAAACCCATAACATTATCTGCAGTGGTTTCCTTTAGCTGCCTGCTGGCTTTCAAAGAGGAAATTTGCCTGTGTTTTCATACAGCAATTAGCGTTGCAGTGTGAAACTGGACAAAACTCTTGGAAGAACAGTGCAAGCTGTCCTTTGTAAACACACCAACTGTTAAAAAAAGTTCTACTTTCAACAGCATACTTGAGGGAGCATCTCCAGCCATTGTCTGCAGCTGCAACAGCATCTTGAATAAGCTGTTTCTAAATGCTGCCTTTCATATTTTCATAAGAAAAAGGATTCAGTTTAACTAAACTTACCTGGGTCCCTCAACAAAGCCACTTGGGGCTTCTTTGTTGAATGTAGCTTAAGGATATGAAAACAGAAGCCAGAGTGCTGTTTTCTGTTCAGACTGAATGAGTCTTGAGCACATACAAAATCACCAGCAGCTTGAATCAGAATGATGGCAATGAATACCCTCCATGTTCAGAGGCTCTCTGGTAAGTCTCTTAATTTCTTTACAGAAGCCTTCTTCATGTTAAAAGGAAAGAGATGGTGGTGGGTGGTGTGCTGGGCACAGGTGTGGAGTGAGGTTTTTGAGGAGCTGTGGGTGGTTTCTCCTAAGAATTGACACTGAGCACTGCGAAAGGGGCATCTGCTCCCATTGCCTCTGACATGGAGCAAGGATCCAAAAGAACTTTCTAAAGTCATCCAGATCATGAGCTGGCCCCGACTGCCTATGCCAACCCCATGCCAGTCTGCACCATGCCTATGGCTCTGCTGTGGTGTCAGCCCCAGAAACAAAGGCCAGAAGGGATTGTGAAATCAACTGAGGATGTGTAAGCATTAAGTTTCACACTGCATCTGGTCACCTGAGCTTTGGACATCACTATGTATTTCATTCTCTCTGGTTCTGCCAGAGAGATGTCTATACACAAAAGGCATACTTCTCTGACCAGATGTCACCACAAACTCTCTCCTTGGTCAGCAGAGAGAAAAAGGTACAGAGGTATTCCAAGGATATGATTCATCTCCTCCTGAGAATGAAGTGTCCATTTGAAGAAATAAACTGCACCATAGAAGCATGTGTTGCTTTCCAGAGACAGAACCAGTTCCTGGCTGACATGTAGCTGTCCCAATTGGAGGACATGGAGGGGAACTTCATCCCAAAAAGGCAGACTTGCCACTTTCCTTCATAATTTGTGTTACAGTTCATCCTCTGTTAAATATTTGTGCCTAATAAGAATTTTTATGGCTTGAGGCGCCCACTGCTGTGTCTTCTTATCTCTACCTTTGTTATGTTAAAGGGTCTTCTAGTACTAGGTTTTCCAGTACTCCAGTCTTCTGCTGGAAGGTCTCTCTGGAGCCTGGACAAACATATGTGACAAATGATCTGTTAGTCTTAGGTAAAAAAAAAAACCCAAACACCCTTTTGCCTTAAAAAAAAAAACAACAACTTTTCCTTTTCATATTGGAAGGTGGGATCCTTACATCTAGAAGTGGTTTGCCATCAGTGAAGCTGTTTTACACCTTTGGTGAGCCAGGATCTGAAGCAGGAGTGCAGCCATGGGCACAGGCTGTCTGGATGGGGCCTCAGATGAGCTAGATTCCCCAGATGGGAGGGTTGCTGCTGATTTCTGAGCTCCTTTTAAGAAAGCAAATACATATCTGACTGAAAGAAAAACCCAAGCAACTGCTGTCAGGTTTGTTTTTTTCTTCTGATATTAAACAAGCATTAAATTTAAAAAAGATCCAACAGATGGCAGGGCCGTACCTAAAGCAAGACTGAGCACTTGGGTGAATTTAAGGTGGTCTGCAAGAGTTTAAAATACAAGGATTGAAGGACCTGTGTGTTATTGAGGTTATATAAAAGAACCCCCTAATATCTTTTGTGCTTTTAATGATATTGAAAAAGTTTTCTTCTCTTTTCCTAACTTCTTCTTAGCTTTGCAGCGTGGAGCCATGCCTGGTTTATCCAGAGGCCTCCTGGATATCTGCCCAGGTACCTCCTAGGTATCCTTGCTCTGGCAAGTGGTCAGCAGGAGATGCAAGGCAAGATACCAGGTACAGTGAATGAGCCCCTCAGGCCTAGCTGGGTGTTGTGCTTTAAGCCCAACAGGTAACTCAGAACCATGCAGCCACTTGCTCACTCTCCTTTTTCCCCCTGGCTCCTGGAGGGATGGGGAGGAGTATCAAAAGAATGTAACTCCCATGTGTTGAGATAAGGGCAGTCCAGTAACTAAGGTATAATACAAACCACTACTGCTACCACCAATAATAATAATGATAAGGGGAATAACAAGGGGAGAGAATACAAAACTGAGAGAGGAAAAGAAAATAATAAACACAAGTCATGCACAATACAATTGCTCACCACCCACAGACCAATACCTGGCCTGACCAAAGCAGTGGTCTGCCCTTAGACATAACTGCCCCCAGTTTATATACTGGGCATGATGTGTTATGATATGGAATACCTCTTTGGTCAGTTTGGGTCAGGTGTCCTGTCTCTGCTTCCTCCCAGCTTTCCCTCCTCCCTGGCAGACCATGAGACTCAGAAAGTCCTTGGTCAGAGTAAACATTGATGAGCAGCAAATAAAAACATTGGTGTTACAGGAGACCAGAGCAGTGATGAGAGGATAACAACTCTAAACCTGGTCCTGTGAATGGTCTGGCTCCAGAAGCACTAAAAGTTTTGTTTGTCTTCCTTTCCTCATTGAAATTTCCCTGGTTTTGCTTTCTGCCACTGCATCGTCCCAGCAGCAGTCAGCACCATGGCTCCCACTGGGTGGGGAGTAAGAATTCTAACATGGGAAAAAAAAAAATAGTAAGTCGACATCTCTGAGGCCAAATGTTCACAGAAACAATCTAGAGACTTCTGTAGCTATCAATAGGTCATGACTCATGTATTGAAAATGCAAATGAAATAATCCTTCCTGCAAAACAGATCTGAGAGCCTTGGATCTTGGACACGTTATTCACTTGTTTATGTTTGAACTCTCCCGTGGGCTTTTCCGGATCAGAGATGACTGAGCCAGGCACAGTCGCTCACTAGGAGACTTCTGCCTTAACCCCTTCCTGGATTTTTTTTCCCTCCCCTTACACCCACGTGGCAAATGAAGTTTGGGCAAGCCAAAGGCTGATATTGGTGGATATGTGGCTTAGGCACAAGCGTTGGGATGAAATAGATGGATACAGTTGTGCAACGGATGTGGTTGTTTTCCCCTGATGACTTACAGGAAATTCTGCTTTAGGCATGTCAAAGGAAGGGTAACTATGCAACTGAATTGCTGGGGAGGTCAACCCCCGCAACTTGGCAACATTTTCTTGCAAGCCAGGCAACCTTGCAAGCCCTCCAGAGACTCAGAGTTGATGTGGGGGCTTGCTTGAATGTTTTGTAGATTTCGATGCTTTTTCTGCAGAGGAAACTGAACAGAAACCAAATATGACTGTTTAAACTGAATTGCTCATGGGCTTTGCACTGTTTTGTACACGCATGCTCAGGTGACATTCTTAACTAGAAAAATAAAGTCATTTCATGCTATTCTCCACACCCTTGCAATAAAAAGATATGGACTTCTTTCTCTTGGATACTTCATTATTTTTCAGAGCCTGAAAGACACAGGCTGAGGGCTCGTGCAAGAACTCTTTTATGCCCTTTACAAAATCTACCTTTACAAAAGTCTGAAGACACACTGTCACCATCTTTTGAACCCTGAACCAGATGAGCATACCAAAACAGATCTAATACGCCCACCCAGTGTTTGTACTTTGGGGTCTCCATCACCAGTTCCCCAGAATCTGCTATTTTTAATGGACCCATCCAATGAAAGAGCAAATTGGTTTCAGTCCTGAAACTTGGAGCATCTTCCTTGTACATGGGAGGAGAGAGGTGGAGGTTACTTTCTTTGTACCTGAGATCGAAGAAATGGAGGTGTCTACACCAGTGGGAAGGAGATGGGAAGGGGCAGCCTCCATTCTCTTTACTTTCCATGCGAAATAAGCATCAGATCCAGCCAGAGCCCTACAATTCATGGTTGTCTCTGGGTTTGTGGAGAATATCATACACTTTCCCTATAGACTAAAGAGCTGAGATTGCTTTTTGGATGACTTTGTGCCAAAATAAGTCTGGAGTTAGCAGTGGGAATACACCAACATTTAGGTGGGATGACTTTAAATGTTATTAAGTAAGTACTGAAAATATAAAAAAAATAAAAAAAATTACCTCCAGATGATGGTTTGTGAAAAAATACAAACCTTTTTCTGTGTCTCTCCCATGCCCTCCCCTCAGGAGAGGTTTGGGTAGGACATTGGCTGGGACCTTGTTTTCATTTCCATTGGGAACTTATTTTAGCTGGCACAAAAACTATGTGTAAATAGCCCAGGAGTTTGGGAAGCTGCTTTACTATTTCCTCATATAACTAACAATGGAAACCCTTTGAGAACTGTACAAGCCTCTGTGGAAGTTCACAAGTCTCCTGACATGCGGTATTAGCTGTCGTGCTCAAATATTTATCCTGATGGCTCTTCTCCCTGAGGAGCAGCTGGCTGCCTGCTCTGCAAAGTGCTGGCCAGCTGTGGGCAGAAAGGTAGGGGGGAGGCTGAAGCTGCTGGCATTGGGGTACCCACAGAGCTTGGGCGATGAGGAGAAAAGCTGCTTTGCAAATATGATTTAGGCTGATCTGAGTTTATTCTGTCACAGTGAATTCAGCATCAAATGAAAAAAAGAAAGCAGAGCAGCTGCACTGCATGCAGAATTCGCCAGTTCCAACGTGTAATAGGTTAGCTCAGTGCAGTTACACTTCTTTACCTGGCTTGGTGGGTCCCTGATTTGTTTTCATTTTTATTCCTGTCTCTGCCTTCACTCTTCCTAGCCTGTATTTTATAATCTGTGCCTCTGTGGATTGATTGCATGGAGTCTGCCTCACAGAGCTGGGCAGAGCACAGGCTGATCCTCTTCAGTGTGTATGGATATATTGAAATAAGCTGCTAATAATAAAAATGAAAGCTCAGTCTCTTTTTGCTGACAGATATTCAACTTAAACAACTATGAGAGTCAATTGTTTGACACAGTTGATGGTCATGGAAACATGACAAATTTCACAGATTCGTCTTTAGGAGTACAGGCACTTTCTGTTTGAGGCCCCTTAAAAGAAACTAGGATATAGACAAACTACCTGCATAAGTCAGTTTTGAAAATGGGACCTAAACTTCTTAAATTGGCATGTGAATATCTTCATAAATCAGGTAGAAGATTATGGCTCTGTGAAGCTTTGTAAATTGTTTTGAAAGTAGACAAGAGCTAAAATAGAAACAGCAGTATGCTCTAGGAAACATGTTGTAGCTGCCCTTGCACAAAACAGTTTCTATGCCTCTGATAGTGACCTCAGTGTTGCACATGGCCTTGCTGAAGTGGGTATGAAGGGTGAGTTTTTGTGCCACTGGC
Source organism: Forpus xanthops (assembly GCA_032466535.1). Taxonomy (NCBI): domain Eukaryota; kingdom Metazoa; phylum Chordata; class Aves; order Psittaciformes; family Psittacidae; genus Forpus; species Forpus xanthops. Next base: position 32,420 of record JASSUY010013733.1, read on the forward strand.
AATATCACTGTCATCTCGGAGAGGTTCCTTACTCAGACGCATTGCAGAATGTGGTGGTGCTCAAGGAGGCGAAGTATGGAGCCGTTTCAAGTGCAACTCATTTCTGAAACTCAATTTGAAGAGAAGCAAATGTGACCTAAGTTTACCAGAGATGAGCAGCTGACCAGCCAGGAAGTGAAGCACCTCACAAGAGTTCATCAGTGGTGGACAGGCAGCTAGTCTGCAAAGACCATTGCAGTGCCTGGCCTCAGTGATGTAGCTGAGAACTTCATTGCACTTTAGAGCATGGCTAAGCCCAGGACCTGGGGCACATTCTGCTGCCAGGAGCAAACTCTGCTGCTCACAGCAGGAAGATGTCTGTGTAGTGGTGTGGCAAATCTGCTGTCAATAGCAAGCATGGCAGCTACACCACTCCCAGGGACAAGTACAGCAGCTACTCAAACTTCGACCATAACGGACAACGCAGACATTCCAGCTCCAAGTACAGCAGCTACACCAACTCCAGGGACAAATAGAGCAGCTACTCAAACTTCGACCATAAAGGACAGCTCAGATACTCCAGCTCCAGGTACAGCAGCTACACCACCCTCAGGGACAAGTACAGCAGCTACTCAAACTTCAACCGTAATGGACAGCGCAGATACTCCAGCTCCAAGTACAGCAGCTATACCACCCCCAGTAACAAGTATAGCCACGACTCAAACCCCAGTGACAAGTACAGCAGCTACTC
>JASSUY010013735.1:0-13306 GCA_032466535.1 Forpus xanthops
AGGGCTTGGAGCAAGCTGCTCTATGGAAGGTGTCCCTGCCCGTGGCAGGGTTGGAACAGGATGAGCTTTAAGGTCCCCTCAACCCAAACCAGGCTGGGGTTCTTTGATATCCGTGTGATCAGGCAAATCCCACAGCAGATGAGTTGAAATAAAGACTGAAAGCAGTGAGAAGTATTGAGAACCAAAACATTATATAAATACAGCAGTAAACCCCCATTCACTGGTTCAGAGAACGATGTGATGACTTGCTGGTGATGGTATAGATACACTCTTGTTCTAGGTGTTTTTCCCAGCAGAACTGGGACCTGATTCTGCTTTGCCTGCTTGGTGACCTCCAAATTGTTCTCCTTCTCCATGTCTCTGTTTCTCCCTGTGTAGTATAGAAATGATAATAATTAACTGACATCTTTGTAGAATGGGTGACAAAAAAGGAAAAGACATTCATTTATAGCAGAAGAGAAGGAGCAGAATGCTAATCCATGAAGCTTTTTTGGCCTTCTAAGCTTCATCAAGTGTTGCATTCCTGGGTTACTCCTGCGCTTGAAAGTCACCCTCTTGCCACGATGCATCATCTGCAGATTTTCTACCTTGCTTACTGCAGGCTGTAAATAAGACAAACCTGATGACAGCAGAACAAAGCTGCAAGGGCCTGAGCTGGTGAAGACATCAGCTTCTGGAGCCTGTCTGCTTCCACTGCTCCAGGCAACACTGATCCTGGGCTGCCAGGGGCTGGATGTGCTGCAAATCCCAGCAATGCAGCCAGGCTCTGGCACTGAGTGGTGACAGTGGGGGGGACCTTGGCAGTGCTGGGGAGGGGCTGAGCGCTGTGCAAGCACAGGCTGAGGCTGTCTGAACTGTCAGAGGGTCTTGGAAGAAAGGAGCAGTGTTTCTGCATTAGTGAGCACCTCCGTGCCCAGCACGCTCCATGGTGCATCTATCTGCCCCCCCCGACCCTGCTGTCATCAAAGGTTAAGGACAACAAGACCATAGCAACCAGACCAGCAGCGCCGGGTGGCATCTAGACATGGAGCCCATCCACGTTAGAGTGAGCTGTTTGGGGGATTACACTTCAGGTTTCCATGGAAAAGACTCCCATAGAAGATGCTTCCAGCCGAATCCCTGTGTAAGCTGAAGAGAGGTTTCAAAGCTTCAGCTCAATGTTTTTAATGAGTATAAATAAAGGTTTTTCTTTGCCATTTGTGTGCATGCAAACAGGAGAGGCTCTGCTGCCCTTTCTGTCCCCTATTCCCTCATCAAGCCAATCTATGGTTTTACAGGGTAAATTTGTGGATGTCTTGTAAAACTGTCTGATACTGAACATAAACAGTGCAAAGAACAACCAGTTTTGATCATTCATCTCTGCATCCTGTTTACAGATACAGACAGATACCAGCAGGAACATCCCAGGGCTGCATCCCTCTTGGGGCCTGCCTCCAGCCTGGCACCATGCAGGGTTTGGTGCCCTGAGAGGCAGTGCAGGGCAAGGGGCAGGATTTCCTCCAGGCCACCACATCCACTCTGCACACAGGGATGATTTATGTATGCAGGGAAAAGCCAAGAACACTCCCACCTGAACAGTGCTCCTCACTCCTACATTCAAACACCTTCACAGCTAGGATGGATTTTTGCTCTCGCCCTTCCTGTGCTTTCCAGTTGTTAGGTACTGCAGCCTGCTGTTTACCTCGCTCTGAAGCTCTGAGACCTTTTGTGGCTTTATTTCCTCCTGGTATTTGCTAAATAAATCACTGTATATTCACAAATCCTCTCCTGAGAAGTGATAGGAGCAACGTGTGGTAAACGTCAGCACATTCCATGCTCACACGTGTGCAGGTGATCTGCTGGGAACCCCCAGCAGCTCCTTGCATGGCTGCGGGAGAGGCTGAGTCCCTTAATGGAAGAGTGGTGGGAAGCTACCCCAGTAATGGGCAGACAGGAGGATCGCTTTCTAATTGAAGCCCTATATTCACCCCAGCAAGTAAGAATAGATTTGAGGCAGAATTAGGCCTTTTAAGCTCACTTAAAGCTCAGGCAGAACATTACAATCTTCACACTTACCACCCGAGTGAGGATCGTTTGCTGCAAATTTAGACCAAATTAACAGTGGTGCGAAGGAGTGAAGAATTAATCCCATGATGTGGACTTGGGCCAATCTATCATTTGTAATGATGATCTCCTTGTCTTTTGACATTATGCATGTGTAAGATTTAGTTCTGCTTTATTCAGATAGAAGTAAAAGCTCCAGAGATGAAGAAGTGAAATAAGGAAGAGGCCTGTTCAAGGACAACAACAACAAAAAGCCTCCATGCAAACCTTGGTATTCAAAGCACATCCTGTTATTTAGACATTAAATAAAGGAACAGAAATAAACTACCCCATGGCATCAGAATTGTTATCTTGGCTGTGTAAACATGTGAATAAATAAATGCATTTGGTCTAAAAGGCACTGAAATTAAGTTAACGTGAAACATCTGCGTCTCTCAAAGCTGTTACTGACACAAAACTTGAAGTCTCAATCTCCAGATCAAACCTGCCATTACATGATAGTTAAGTACGTCCAGTTTAGATAAAAGGATCTAGATTATAAGAATCCCAGGAAAGCATGAAATGGCCAGAGCAGACATCAAAGCCAATCGCAGCTCATCAAGCTGATGTCCTTGTTCCTGAGCCTCTGAAATCCAAACCTGGGCCGCTCTTTTTCCATGTAAGATTATATTCACAGATCCCTTTTCATTGTTAAGCTCTTAAGAACAATGCAGCCACTGAGCTGTTCTTCAAAGTAAATGTAATTGGATGATTTCGATGTTTTACCAAAGCGCACTTTTTCACTGGCACAGCCCTGGGTTGGTAACTGGCACAAGCAGTCACCCATGGCGCAGCACTCACCCGGAGCAGCTGTGACCAATGTCACTGCTCTGGTTGCTCCTCCACAGTCTCTGCAGGTTCAGTTAGCAACCCCCTTTGTAATTGACCACCAGTTAATTCTAGAGCTGTTTAACTGAGGGCTGACTTAAAATCTGCGACCTGGTTTGCAGGGGACTGAGCAAACATCCCTCCAAACAAATGACGACTCAAAGCAACCAAGGACCCTCTTCTCCTGTGCTCTGCAATCCAGCAGCACTCACAGCCACTGTTCTGGGTGTATTTAAAGACTGAAGTAGACCCAAAATATTCAGTGGTGAAATTATGCGTCTGAAAGACATAGGGGAGCCTAAGAGATGGAGTGCTATTTTTATAGTACTCTTGCCTGATTATTTCAGCTTCTTCTCTAAATAACATCTCAATGGTTGATGGTGGTAAATGAAGCCATCAAAGTTTGGTGATGTTCTTCTAGCAAAGATGAGTGAAAAACAGGCAGCCCGTGCTGAGGGAGAAGGGAATTAACAAGAGATGAGTGAACAGAGCTGCAGACAAGGCTGACAAAAGCCTCTGTGAATATAGCAGAACAAAACGTAAAGCCAAGAGCACGAGCAGGGGAGGGCAGCAAGTGTGGTGTGACAGGCAGGTTAACGCGTCCACCTTGGGTGTCCCCCACCAGAGCACCAGCGGTGGCCGAAGGCTGAACCCCAATGAGGTCAATGCTTTGCACATTGTGTGTCCGTGGAGGTTTGTGACATGTATGGAGGGTGCTCGGGACCCAGCTCAGCCACCCGCGAGCATCTCCAGGACACACGAAGCAGGCACAGGGATGAGGTGAGAGCGCTGCAGTCACGGAGGGACAAATAAAGCACTTTGTAAGAGGAGGAACCAAGGACCCAAGTTCAGGCCTATAAGGAGGCTGGAAAATAACAAAAAGAAGTGGGCTGCAAATACACAGAAAAAACTGAGGTGACAACAAACAGCCAATATGGGACTGTACTGGAGACAGCAGGTTCAGCAAACCTAGCTACCATCTTCCACACCTAACTGGTCTTGCCAAAGACAGGGAGGCAGCAGAGGTGATACTGTGACAAGAAACACAGCTCAGAAACATTAACTGTGAAGGTTTCTATGTGAGTGCACAATTGGGAGTGCATCGCTACTGAATGTAGTCAGTACAGCCCACCCTGAGGGTGCAGCACTGACTGCTCTGATCAACTTGGGGGAGGACGATAAAGATGGGAAGTGGAAAGCTTTGGAGATGGGATTAGAATTCAAATTGATCTGCAATGTTGGAGAAAGGATGTGAGTTGTTCAGACGGAATTCAGCCCAGCACATGATGCTATTTTAAAGAAGAAATGTCAATGCCTATAAGCGACCATGTAACCAAAGGTTCAGCAGTATTTGTGGAGGAGAGGGTTTGGGGCTGGCAATGGATAGTCAGACAGGGCTTCTCCAAGGAAACAGAAGAATGACAGGGAAATCAGGAGCAGTTCAACTTTATGTAAGAGGCTGCTGCCAGAAGGAAGAAAATGAACTCTTTCATGTCTATTGTGGCTTGTAATAACAAAGTGCATTAGAGGGAGGAAAAAAAAGGAAGAAATAAGCCTGACATTGTGAACCATTTTCTAATCATAAAGTTAGCAGAGCACAGACAAAGTGTTCAAGAGCCATTGTGCCATTTCCCTCCCACTGAGTTCTAAAGGACAGGTCAGACCTCTTTGGCAGAAATGAGATAATCTTGCCTTTACACCCGGTGATGACTCCTCTGGGTCCCCTCCACAGCCAAGAGCACAGGAGGATGTGGGAGCAGGCACAGGAGGTACCCATGGAGGTGGCCAAGGGAACAAGGCACAGGGGATAACCCAATAGGCAGCATTAGAAAACCAGGGAAGACGGGAGGGATCCTCGTGCAGCCCCAGCCTAGGCCCTGCCTGCTCTTCATGGTGGAGAGTGGGGCTCCATCACTGCCTGCCTGCATGTGCCCACCATAGCCCTACAGTGGAGACCTGGAGAAAGACCTAGGGAACCAAGCTAAGTGCTCACAAGAGGTGATGAAACAGGGCATCCATGACTTTTGAGGCCTCACTTCCTATCTAACCTAACCTGGACAGAATTCCATGAGTGTGGCAACTAGGCTGATAGCTGAGTGCTATGCGATGGTGACAGGCCAGGCCCAAGCTCGTGGTTTCACGGTGCATCTGCCATGCAGAGAGCCCCATCTGACTGAAACTCTCAAATCCAAAAGGCAGACCCCTCTCTTTGGATCCTCGAGGGAATGCTGAAGTCTCTCAAATCCCATACAGAACAATTAAAGGTAATTCTGTGCCTTGCAGCTCAGGACTTTAAAATAAACCAAATGGCTATTTGGCAGAATTTGAAAGAATCTGTAAGAAAGCAGAGCAGTAATGTGACATCTGCTGGCAGTGTTAGTTAAGTGCAGACGCTGCAGCCTGAAAATCCCCTCACATTGTCCGAACCAGTAATTTTTACTTGGGACAAAACACTGGAATGAGAAAATCATCCCCAAGCAGAGACAGAAACCAAGAGACTTCCTGTAGTGTGACCAAAGCAGCTGGTCAGAAATAGCACAGCTTTATGGCAAGGTTTCCTGTTGCCAGGAGGGGTATCCAGCTCACACAGCATCTCTGTGATGGGACATGCCATGACTGCAACAAACCCCTTCCCACTACAGAGAACAGATTTGACCACCCGGAAATAGGATTGCTACTGATGTTGTGGGAGACAGGCAAGGAAGGGAAAGGCTTCCTGATGCTGAGCTATGCCAGTCCCACATCCTGCTTTCCAGCTCATGGAAGTAATGTAGCACAGCAGCGATGGGAGCTTATCTGGTGTGTGGTACACATGGGATATGCTGCAGGCCCACCCAGTGGAGAAGCAGGAAACAGCAAGCCCAGCTACTCCGTTCCTTCATTTCTTGTTAGGATGCAGTGTGCACCATTAACAGCAGACACTCCAGAGCATCTTGGTGAAGACACAGAGTGAAGGCGTAAGAGCACAGAAGAAACATGCTTTCCAGTAAAGGCTGTGCCATTTGTTGGTACCCACAGAAACGTTGCTACAGAACCAAACTGAACTGCAGACAGCAGCTACCTCAGTGCCAAACTAGTGACCTGAAAAACAAAGACACTGCCAAAACACTGACAAACCAGGACAGAAGATGGACAAACTGGGAAAGGTGCCTTTTACCTGCTGTAGAATAGGAAGTCATTTCAAGATCGGGTGTTATAACGAAAGTGGTTTTAAATAAGCAACACCAGCATTCGTACTTGAATGCCTTGGGCTGAGTAACAAGACATCTCAAGAGAATGCAGAATGGAATCAAATAACGTTAGTATTTCACCTGAGAACTGGGTGAGAACACTTATGTTAACAGACTGTGGCAGAAAAGTCAGATTTAGAAGTAAAAACGTGTTATGAAGTATGAAAGGCAAATGTGGGAGTGAAGAATTACCACACAGTCCTGTCATTCCTCGCGATGGCAAGATTAAATTGTCTGAAATGCGACTAAAATTGAAGCAAGATCTAGGACAAAACACTATTACAGAAAATCAATGGAATTGATTTTAGAAAGGCAATAAACAGAGTCAACGACATCATATTAATTAATGTACCAGAAAGGGGATATTTAAAACTACCAGTCTAGACATAACACTGTGATTTATCAAGTCCTCTACGAATTAATTAACCCCTTCTACTCCCATCCACTCCTTCCCTGCTCCAGGAGATCAGTCAGGAATTCACTGCTACACTCTCCACAGCATGAGCTGAACAAAAACCACTCCTGATACTCGCTGCTCAAACCTCACTGCTTCAGTGGGATGAGCAGCATCCTCTACTGCCAGAGCACAGGCTTTGTGAGCATGTACCTGGGTAAAGAAAGCCATCTCCAGACAGCCTCAGCAGCTGCATTGCCAGAGCCATACTGAGACAAGCCAATTGTAATGTTTCCCTACACATTGTTTGCCTGTGCTGTGGAATGAGGAAATACTCTTTACAGTGGTTTCACCTCTAACTAAGCACTGTGGAAGCCACCTACAGCATCAGTGCAGGCTTTAAGAAACAAACCACACTGTTTTATGCAAGGTAAGCTTAATGAGCTTGCTTCACCAAAACATGAGTATTAGAACCCGGTGTGCTCAAGAAAGTATGTGAGCTTTTACACCTACAAGAACAATTCTATATTTAATTAGGCCTCATTGGAAAAGGTAATCATTGTAATGTATTTGCACAAATACAGGACACTGTGCTCCATCAGCAGGTAATGTTCTTCATTAGAAAGAGTAAGAACTCTGTGCACCAGGGCAGAGGTGGTCCACTAATGGAGAGAAATCCTACCAAGTACAACTACCAAGTACAGAGCAACACACTTCGCCATTTCACTAAGTGATAAAGCACATTCTGCTCAATGAAATCAACTCACCACTTATTTAGGACGATAATTTTTAATAACATAACAAAGCAGAAAATTACCTGCGCTCCTCAATTCATTCTGGAAGGAAACTGAAGTTTCTTGTGGGTGAGTTGTACAATTCACTGTAACAACCAGTTACAGTACTCAGTCCAAGTCAGAAACATTCTGTGCATCAGTGTTTGGTTCTTAAAGGCTTTAGACCCAGGACACTCCCCACAACTCCCAGGGACACAGGAAAGAGCTGGCTGTGGACCTTGGCAGCAACCTTCAGTGGCACCAGGAAGGTGTGTTCAGGAGAAGGTGCAGGACAAAGGGAAGAGTGAACAAAAACATGCTGAGCCGTTGAAATCATTCACTCCCATATCACTACAGGTGAAAGCCCTCCTTTGAAGCAGCACCCACACCTCGAGTCTTACCAGAAGGTGTTAAAGTAACACTGCTGACCAGCCATTCAGCTCCTGGAGTCTGTGAACAGATCATTCCATGGATGTGACAGAGGAACATCAGACTAACACCTGCGGTACAGCCAATGAGATGAAGCACTCATGTGAAGAACTGGTTTTGCTCTCCCACTTCCCACACTTACAAGAATCCTTGTGACTAACATCCCAAACCGGGTTATAATTCTCATCTGTGACTGAAGCAAAGACCAAATCCACTAACTGAAGTTTTAAATAGATATTTGGTTCAGTATCGAAGTTTCTATTTTAGTAACTGAACTCCATTAATAAAGATTAGAAAAATCAAACCACCTTTTTCAAAATTCAAGGAAAATTTAATCAATATGCCTTAAATTATTTTACAGTAACTACAATACTGACAAGCATAACATTTTCAAAATGGTGTTTTTCTTGGAAGTACTGCAAAAGAGATTACTCTTCATCTACTAGTATGTGCACCACCAGGAAAAGAAATTCTACTTGAAGTCATCTTCAGAAATCCAAGGTAACATATAGCTACTCAGACATCCAAATGTATTCTTATTTCAAGTGTGGTAGGATTACAGATCCCTTTAACTTTTACGCAAGTTTTCCAATTCATAATATAAGTATTTTAAATTCTGAAAAACTACCCCATCAAATGAACAAATAAATGAGACCAATGAGCTTCAGAGGATATTTGTTAATATAGAGAAGAGTCTAATTGCTTCTGTTCACTTGTGCATCTTGCTCTTGGGAAGAGGGGACAGGAAACAGGTTCTTTATTACTGGAGATTTATTCAGAGTACCCCAGATCTGCAGCACCTGCTGCTCCGGTAACTCTTTTGGATGAAAATCTATCCGTTTGTAACTGCAACCCTTCTCCCTCCCCCAGGCCCCTAGAAACAAATCAAATCAAAACAGACAAACAACCCCACCAAAATGAACCCCACAGCCCTCAAATAACCAAAAGTTACTTGTCTAAAGATACAGGAATGGGAAAGAAATTACATTAACTTGAGAAGCACGGACACTTATTAAAGCTATAGACACCTCAGGTCAATTGAAAACAGTATTCAGAGTCCTAAAAAAGTGAACACGAGACATTTGTTTTCATTGTTCCAGATGATTCAAACCAGGTCTAAGTGTCATGACAGCAACACTACACAGTTATTTGCAGCTGCTTCTGGTCCAAGTGCATGTCCCAAGTCGATGTTTCCATTTTGGCCCACGTGAGTCCAGCAGTTTGGACAGTCTGTTCAAAACACGGAAATGAGAGCAAAGACCCCATACAGCAGCGCGCAGGGGTATGCTACTAGGAGCTGTTGTCCTTCCATTGCTAAGGCAGAGATAAAGATTTTGGAAGCAGAAAAGCTGCACCAGCCAATGATTGCAACCGTGAAAATAATCCCCAGCATTCCCCTGCAGAGAGAAACAAAAAGAATCCCTACAGGCCTTGTGTATACCTGCTCCGAGGAGCTGCAGCTGCGCTCCTCTCAGCACCTCCTACAGGTCCCAAGAAAAATATCAGCTTTCATAGTTGACATTAAATGAAACAGCTTCATTAAAGACTTCAGAATGATATTATTCAATTATGACAGTATAAAAAATGCCTCAAATTAACTCTGTGCATATGAAATGTAGAAGCAGAGAGTAAAGCAACTGGAGCAAGTTCTTTCTTTTCAGTCCCTAATTTCACATGGCTACGAAGATCACAATGATCTTCTGTCTGTCAAATTCAAATTTGCACCTTAAATGATGATTACTTTTAGACTACAGATTAGACAGACTTGACTATAAAATTGTGAAAGCAAACTCGATATTGTTATTTGAGCCTATGTATTTAAAAGCTGTTAATTGAATTATAGACAAAGCTAGCATTCACCTACCTTTTTTCTACCTGGAGACTGTCAATATTCATGGTTTTACACTTACTAAGGGTTCCTGTCATATTCAAATCCTATGCAGCTTCATCACTGCCTATGAAAATCCCTTTTAATAACTTCCTTCCCCACCTCACAAAAGAGGAACCTATTACCAAATTACGAAGTTTATGTACTTACTGCAAGGAAAACACAATTGCACAACTGGAAAGTAGGATCATGGGAAGAAGACAATATCCGAGGACACTGGCAACGCAGCCAAATGAGACGCCTGTCACGCTCATTAAGTTCAGCAGGCAAAACATCCCTACGCATCCGATTACACTGATGCCATACACGTAGCCAAACTGAATTTTACCAGCCTGAAAGTCAAGCAGAGCAATGCAGGTTAGTCACCAGAATGAGTAACACCTACCAACACAGGGTAAGAGCATCTGCACTTTCTCCCTTATCCCCCACCTCTACATCCAAATTCAAGATTTGGATTTCCCACCGCCTGAATTCCAGGACATCCATACATTCTAGCCATCAAGATGTACATTTAGACTCACTTCACATACCTTCATGAACAGAGTTTGAATTGTTATGCTTTGATCTGAGCTGCAAAAGCCTATGAATTCTTCAGGATTCCATCAACTAACTTCTCATGTGGGTTGCACACAATAATCTCTACAGACCCAGGGTATAAAGACAAAAAAACTGCAATTTGGGAACTTCTTAACAAAAAAAGAGCTAAAGCCTTAAACTGTGACAGATTCCACTGGCAGAACCAATACAGGGAGATTCTAAACAGAATGGGAACTCCACTTTCTAACAGATATGCAGAAAGCACACATGCATCATTTAACACACAGTTATCCTGTCTTCATCCATTTTTCCAACGATGAGATGGATGTTTCCTTTCTAATGCCACAGTGCTCTGACACAACAGCATGCACCTTGCAGGTACATAGGACCAGGTGGCTACTGAAGCTGCCACCATGTGTGGCTTCCAGCTCAGTTACCCACTGACTTCCAGATCAAGTTTATGTACAACCCACCTCTCTTCTTCCTCAAGCTCTATGGGAAACATCAGGAAAGTAATAATCTCTTAGGAAAAGAACATTCAATATATCTATTAGAAACACATTCATTAACTTTACTGGCCTAGTTTCCATAAATAAAGTTACTCATTAGAGTAGGCTTGGAGTCCCCTTGGTATCAAACCACTGTGTTCAAGTGTCATAGCAATGTGACATTTTTGGCAAAAAATTAAATGTGGCGCCTCAAGACATGCAGAGAAAAGAGCCTGTTGTAACTATAACTACTTCAGTGAGAAGGAAGATGTTTGCTGCTGCTCTGGCTTTTCATAACTGACATTTCTGAGTCATTAAAGCACAATCTTCTTTCAATTAAGCTCAAGTAAAAAAAGCTGCTGACCTAGTAACAGGTATAAACAATCGAAAGCAGGTTTACTTTACAAGTGCTTCATCAGACTGACTCGATACTGAAAGTCATCCTTGACGTACCAGGTAATCTGGCTTTTCTCCCCAGTGTTTCCAAGAACATTAACACACAAACAGGAATCTTTGGCAATCAGTATCTTACCAATAATAACGTGGCTCCAAACGCTAGACAGAAGACCACTGGTCCAGCCAAATCAGTCTCATTCATGATGCTGCCATCTGCTACTTTCAATGGGTGCAGCACTGTTAGTGTCTTCTGCCAGATGTGATCAAAATTGATCCCCAATTCTACAAGTTACATGAAAAGAATTATGCATATTCATTTCAGTTTTGCCCGTCCTGTCATCCCCAGTTGCTTCACTCAGCTTATCCCCAAACAGGGAAGAGTTCTGGATTTCAGCCATAAAGCGTAAGTTATACCTTCTAATAGAGGAGGCTCATCCTCAAAATTACTTCCATAAAAAGACTGTGCTGAAGTTGAGCTGTACGTCTGTGTTGGCTGGTAGATCTGCCCTGTGTAAGGCTGCTGCTGCTGCATCATGTCGGGAGGGACAAATCCACTTTGCTGAGAGTACTCATAGCCTCCATACTGCCTGCAAGGAACGACAATAGATCATGAACAGGCACAGAACTGTATTTTAAACATCTCCCTGCAAAAGCAAAGCTTCTTTTCACAACAACCAACCCTTCCTTCGTTTTATAAAGTGACATTAGATGATCCCCGACTTGGATCCAGGTCTTTTGGGCACACAGTCACATCCATCATTCAAATCCTCCCTGTTAAGCTAAATGAGATAATTTTTGCTATATATACTACTATTGCTTTCTGGCTTCAAGTCAGAGGCCTGGAGAAACGAGCATCATCCATTGACTGAATCCCTACTACACGTTGTAACAGAGTAGTAAAATTTTACATCTCAAACTTATGTAGATGTTGGCCATTAAATATTACTGACATCCAATGCCAGCACTGATTTGCTATTTATAAAGTCTATTTATGAGCTCACTGACAGAAAAGGAAGCTTTTCACGGTGACACTTTTGTTCCCTCTATATTTAAAAAAAAGAGCATAGGAAAAATAAATCAATAGAGAAAAAGCTGTTTTCCCCTTCCCTTGAGCACCATGTGTGTCAGGCATACAATAAGAATGGTATGGACATTAACCACATGATAACATAAAGGAGATGATGCAAGGGAAGATAAAATGAGGATTTTCAGTTTCTATTTCACATAGTCTTGATTAAGTACTAACAAATCAAGTTATCCTGCCCTTGGAATACTTTCTATTACAATGTTGTACGCATAAAAACATACGCATTGGTATGTTTAAGTTGAATCAAAGCTATCCCCTGTTCCTAAACAAACTTCCAAGTTATCCTCTCCACTAATCGTTTCCAAGTCTGATTACAGACATTCGGGTAAATGTTTCCAAAACATTTAACTATGAAAATATAAACACACAGGACAATCCAGAACTCACTCTCCTTCCTCTCCCTGCTCCAGCAGAGCTCAGCACAGCACCATGATCCCTTTCCAGATGCCAATGGGTATCGCCCTGCTCCATCTATCGCAGGGATCCCACAGATCATGTACCTGACACAGATCCTCAGCCTGGAGCTGAATATTCCCAGCAGCCTCCTCGGAGCTCCCCCAGCTGAGGAACATCCACAACACTTCCCTGCTGATGCCCAGGAACCACCACTGACATTGTCAGCTCCTTTATGGCACACTGCAGCTGATTTTCACTCCCTGCAGATGGACTTACAGAACATTGACATTTCTCTTCCTAAGGATTATGCTTACAATCAAGACAGTCCACATACCCTTTCTTCCCATTTTCTAATCTCTTCTTTAAAACGTAGAAGGCAGAGTACTCAACACACAACTGCTTTATTCCTCCATTTACAGAGCACAAGTTATGCTGCTCATAGAGCAGAGCAGCAGGAACACAGTGACAAGCCACGGCGTGCAGCTGGATCCTGACCCTTTCCTGACCAAACCCTCCACCCCAGCTCAGCTCAGGCTCTGCACAGGAGCCCAAAGGCGAGCGGGCCTTACTTGCTGTAGGGCCTCCCGCCGTACTCGTAGGGCTGGCTCTGCTCATCGATGCTGTAACTCGTCTGGAAGAACTCGGTGTTGAAGCTGTCAAACCCGGACATGGCAGAGGATCTGTAACAGAGCAGCGGGGGTGGCGGTGCTGCCCGACCCGGCCCGAGGGGACCGCCCCGGGACACCGAGCGCTCCGCCACCGCCCGCGGGACCTCCGT
>JASSUY010013737.1:7947-18598 GCA_032466535.1 Forpus xanthops
TTGTACTTTAGTTACTAAACTGTTCTTATCTCAACCTGTGGGAGTTGCATTCTTTTGATTCTCCTTCCCATTTCCCCGGGTCTGAGGAAGAAAGAGGGGCGAGTGAGCAGAACTGTTTGAGAGGCCTCAAACCACGACACATACCAATGTGTTTCTTTAACTTAGTTCTTTTTTTCTAGATTTTCAATTTCCAGATTTTCAGTGATCAGCCTGTACCCGATCAAACTAGGATTTTTCAAGACCTTGCTAGCTACTAAGCAATTAAATTGCTTGTTTAGAACACAGTGGCTTTATTCTATCTTAGATTTACTGGTATCAAAGGTTCCACTTATGATGCAATGGCTACTAGTAAAAGCTTTTTTTTGTTAAAAAATTAACTCAATGCGTTTCTAAAATAGAGCCATCCATGAAGGAAAAAGTACAGTCTGTTTCATTGTCATGTTTCAGAACAGAATCTGAATTTAGTAGACATACTGCAATGTGTTAAACTGCATTCATTTTAGTTTACTCACTGTGCCACAGATCTTTCTAATAAAACTGCCGAATTAACAGAGCAGAATCCTTGGTTCCTATCCACATTTGGGGTCATTTCACACTGAAATAACTTGAATCACAAAAAAATCATCCTTCTTTTCATATTTTCTTCTGAGGGTATTCTGTAATAAATGCTGCTTTGAGGGTTGAACTTTCCTTTTCCTGTCTGGATAACTAGAGTTTTTTTCCAGAGTTCATGAAGTACTTTCCTGGAAGATATTTCTAGATAAAGAGTCTGAGCCACAGAACAGCCTACTCAAGTTGTTGACCAGTAGGAGGTAAAATGGTGTTTCCAGTTAAGGATGCTCTCCTTGATTTGGCTAAAGCACATTGATGTAGTTCTGTTTCTTTTGTCCCTGATCACAGTAAGATAGAGAGAAGGTAGAAAGTACTGGCCAGAGATATTCTTTTCACAGATAGCGAGCTTCACCTTTGAGAAAATTATAGAATCTTGGTCAATCTGGTATGTTCTTGTGTGTCATGATTAAAATCATACTCGATATTCTAGCATGCATATTCCCAGAGATTTTATTGTTGATTAAACAGAAAGAAGAAATAACAAGTGGTTTTAATAAGAAATTCCACAGTCTTTTTCAGTGAGAAATCCTAAGAATTCCTCCCAATTTCTTGTGTTTTCTTCCCAAATTACTCAGAGTATTTACCAGAAGTCTGTGATTCTCTTTCATCCTAACCCATGGATATCTGACATAAAGGTTTAAATGACTGCTCATCCGCATTTGAAGAATGCTTGTTTTTACCTTGTGAAAGAAGTGCTTGCTAACTATAAAAATTGATCCATTAAACTTATTTGGCTTATCAGCCTAGTGTGCTTTTGGACCTTTCTATCTGCTCCATTTTTGTTTTAATCATCCTGAACTCTCTGACAGAATTGAAGGAGTCTAGCAGGTCAGTCAAGAAGTGGCAGCTCACCTAGTAGTTAACTTAGGCCACTAAATGGCATTTCTGTTTTTCAGTATTTCCACAAATATTCATATATCTATTTTTTTTGATATTTTCATATTCAATTATATACAGCTTTTTAAAGGGAATGGCCAATTTATTCCCATCTGTGAAAGACTGTCACTTAGTAAGGCCTCATGTCAGTATTCACAGCCTTCCTGGATCACCTTTTTGAGCCTCTGGAAACTTATTGGTCATTACATGTATTGGGAAGGGTGTTTTTCCCCCAATGGTGACAGCTGCATGAGTTTGGAAGAGATCCAGACCATGGTGGCTACTTCTTCAAAAATAATATTCTTTCTTGGTTGAGTACCTCTGAGACAAATTTTTTCCCAGATGATACTGGTGCTCTTTCCTTAACCTTGCAAGTCTGAGGCTGAGGTGTATGCTGCAGATATCAAGAAAATGATCTCTTTTTACCTCCTCAATGTTATTTTTCTCAGATGGCCTGGGAAGCTGATGACATTGGCAGTCAATAAATCCAGAGGTACAGTCATCCCCACACCAAGAAAGCATAACTACAGAGCAGATTGCGCCAAGGCTTATTACGACATTGCTATGTGTCCTCTGTCATTACAGCCCACACCACCAGAGTTAAATCTCTATCTGTGGCTTTAGTCTACTGAGGATATGTACTGCCATTGTCACTTTGCCCACATCCCATCTGTAACTGCATCCATATTGCTTCCAACCACACTGCAACTACTGAGCCTTCCAGAAGGACTTACACTAGTGATAAAGGCTTCCACATTACTTATTTGCCTCGGGGATTACAAAACACATCACTTGGTAACTCTGAACAGCTCATGAAGATCTCACATGAAGTTAGCATGCATATAAGCAGCCTCTTGAAAGTAAAAAAGAAGGTTACTTCCCCCATCTGCAGTCCTTTGAAATGTATTTCATTTATGGATATTTACTTCTTGACATTCTTTCTTTTTCTTCCAGAATCTGTTAGGAACATAGATCTGGGATTTTGGCATGAGGAAAGTCTGTCCCATGCACTCTCGAAGCTCTGAAAACCAGACACACCACGTGCAAACCAGGTTGGATGGGGCTTTGAGCAACCTCATTTAGTAGGTGGTGTCCTTGCCCATGGCAGGGGAGTTGGAACTAGATGATCTTTGAGGTCTCTTCCAACCCAAACCATTCTATGATTATATGATTTTGTGATTCTATGAAACCTGCCCATCAATAGCACACCTTCAAAACTACAGTTACTTTGCTGCTGAGAATACCTAACGGTTGGCATACCCTGGCTAATTTTTAACACAGTAGCAGCTTTAATACAGGATACAGGCTCAGGACTGTGTCGTGACCGAAACAGTCCTGGCTTAGTGACCTTCAACAGACAAGGAAAAGATTGTTAATCCTAAGGGATGAAATAATTCTGGTAGAAAATAATAAAAATACGTATATGATTTTAAATGCTTTGTATTACCTATAGGGTTATCAGAATAGTGTCTTTGAACTATTCGCCCAACAAGACAGTTCTTCTAAATGTGCAGCCAAAGTAGCAGATAAGAAAAAAAAAAAGTATTTGAGTAGATTTTTCTTTTCTTAGTGTTCTTGCCTCAGTGGTGTGCCTCTATGCAATGATTCCTCAGTGAAAAAGCATCTCCTGACCGTAACAAATATAGCCAGTAAGACAAACCATTTAAAATCAGCGACTTCTTTGAGATTCAAGCTCCTTTTGTATCCTGGACAGAACTTACCAGGATCATTAAAGTGAGAGAACAAGCCATTACTTGATTTCATGTTTGTGGGTAAAGGCCACCTTTGAAACCAATAGAAGTGTCTTTTACCTAGATACTATAAGTTGTAGAGCTAATAATAGTCATGCGTCGTACACAGTTTCATCAGAGTTGGAACAAATAATTAGCTCTTTCATTAACACCACCCAGATGTGGAAATAATCTTATTAATCACCCTGGGTAGAGCAATGCTGGTAAATAATGTTGCGTAACAGTTGATGTTGTATAGAGCCTTTCTATATCAATATTTTTCTTCATGCATTTCATATATGTCTATACACAGATTAAGCTTTTGTGGTTTATTCTTTTTGAAAAGTTTTGTAAAAAATGCTATGTAATAATGTTTTAGACTAACAACAGTTATGTTAAAAACATAAGCATTTTTAGTACCGTTAGCATCCTGATGCACTTTGCACCCACTTGCACCAATGGATAAGTGTCTTATGATAGGGAAACTATGTCATCTACATGTTATGTAGATAACATATTATGTTATCTACAAAAGAGATCAGTTAATGTTGCAGAAGTCAACCTAAGATTGGCAATTTGTGACTTTACAATAGCAAATCTTAGTGTCTTTTCTATTTAGTCCCTGTTTGTATAAATTACTTGTGAATGTTACCAAACCAGATTAAGAGGTCCTAAATGTATTACATGTATTACAGATATATTTCCATCCATGCAATAGTATGAGTTGCACTATCTGTTGAAATAATCTCTCGAAATTCCACAGGACTAGATGGATTTTAATACAAGGTTACCACTTCATATTCTGTTCCTTCTCTTTGTTGAAGATTTTCCTTTCCTCATCTTACACAAAAATATCCCTAATCATTTTAAAAGGTCATTAATTGATCAGAGTTAAAGGCCTGACAGCTGCCTTACATTTAGAGCTGGAGAAAGCTAGCAAGACAGTTACTCCGAGCATAAATGGAAAATGTGATGGAGGTTAGGGGCACTTTCTAACAAAATTCATTAGAGTACAATTGGACATCTGGTAGGTTAGAAATTGTTTTTTTTTATTGACATGTTACTATTACTGTGTAAAGTTTAAAGAAGTCCCTCAAGCATCTCTTAAAAATTATGTATACTACTATAACTGCCACT
Organism: Forpus xanthops; assembly: GCA_032466535.1. Taxonomy (NCBI): domain Eukaryota; kingdom Metazoa; phylum Chordata; class Aves; order Psittaciformes; family Psittacidae; genus Forpus; species Forpus xanthops. Next base: position 12,303 of record JASSUY010013737.1, read on the forward strand.
TTTCCAAATTGGCTATCAGAAGATGCCTTAGATTTGGAGGGCAAAATGTTATTTTCATCTCTGACATTGTATGCCATATGGCCACAAAATGATCATCAAGATTTGGATAAAAATAGCATCCTGATCTTCGAAGGAGCTTCACATAAAATTCAGTGGAATTCCTGTGGGGGGAAAAAAAAAAAAAAAAAAAATCCACAAAACCTGAGATACAGAGTAAAATTATAAAAATACAATACAGCAACCCCAAGAGGTCATTTTGTCCATCTTTGCTCTGAACTTCCATTCAACCATCTCTAGTTATCTCCGCCTTGACAATCATTTCTTATTTTAAATGAGAAAGGAGGCAGCTCTGCACTCTGGTGGAGATCATGATTTAATCCTATGTCTTCCAATTTAAGACTTAGGGTCTGCCACTAGAACCCATTAACAGGGAGTGTTTCCCTAATAACCTATTTCCTATCCGTTGTATTTTCTTTCCTGCAAGAAAGCATTTGCTCCTCAGACAACCTCAGAACCTTGGTGTATCTTCCCTCTCTAAATATAGCCAGACTTGAACTAGTAAAAGTGCATTTTTAAAGTTGCCCTCTGACCATCACTTCCATGATGGGTTCACAGATTTTTCTGACAAGTGAATTTAAACATATTTGTAATTTCTTAATTGCATAGCCATAATAGACAGCACCTTTGTCTAGTGGAAGGTGTCCCTGTCCAAGGCTGGAGGTTGGAACTAAGTAATCTTTAAGGATCCTTCCAATCCAAACTGTCCTATGTTTCTGTAATTCCTTCTCTTCCTCAAAATGTGTCATATCAATTTCTTGTTCTGGGGACTTTTTTAAGTCTTCTTTACATTTTATAACTGTGTGTTTTTCCTAAGTTACTTCAGATAGATAGTATTCAACTCTTGAGATGTCTCTTCATGCAGCCTTTATGGCTGCCTTCGTGGACCTTTATGCAACTCCACAAAGTAACAAGACACCGGTCTCAGTCATTGCACTACTAAAAAGAAATGATTACTCCAGAAGGTCAGTGGCATTAGCCTCTATGAAAGGAAGGACATATAAGTCAAAGAGTATAGATCTACAAATATGTTTTGTGCAATGTTACATTTCATTCCTGATTGCTTAAAAGGTTTCTGAGTTTCTTTTTTTTTTGTCATTCTGAGATCCGAGCAGCTTCTCAAGTAAGATTCTTGAAAAAGAGAAGCTGATGGACTGATTTTACACCTCTCTTGGTAGATCCATGGAAGAGAAACTATGTGAATAGTCACACTTTGCGTAGATATTTCTTCTCCAAAGTGTAATTTGTTATCAGAAGCGTGAACAAACTTCTCTCAGTTTTCACAAACAATCTGGATTGCGCTGTTAACTGCTTTTGAGGAAAAGCATTTCTAGAACTCTTTTTTTTCCCCAAAAATCTTCTATAAATTCACATCTTCACTTCTCACACCATGATTTTTCTTTGGCAGTTATGATCAGGAATAAGGTTAATTTTTCTTGATAAGATCTTTACAATTCTGTAATCTTAATTTAATATTGGTGCAACACAAGTTTTTTTGTACACAATTCCACTTTCTTTTAGTTTTCTGTTTGAGAATACTGTTTTGATTTATAAATTCTCTCTCCCTTGTAATTTAATGGTAGTGAATTTAATGACAAGTATTTTAACTGTCTTTTTTGTTCTCAGTAAATAACATTAAAAATCAATTGCTCAGTCAAAGCAAACACACACACAACTTACTCTGGAGTACAGATAAGAGACACTTCATTTCCCATATGAACAAACCACACCAGTTTCTGTCATGGGTTCAGTAGCAGCAGTCATTTTTATCCTGCTTGGTAGCTGGTGCAGCACTGTGTTTTTGATTTTGGGCCTGGGAACAGCGCTGATAACACCAGTGTTTTCAGTTACTGCTGGGTAATGTTTTGGTCTGACCAAGGACTTTCTGAGCCTCATGCTCTGCCAGGGAGGAGGGGAAGCCAGGAGGAAGCCGGGAGGAAGCAGAGACAAGGCACCTGACCCAACCTGAAGAAGGAGGTATTCCATACCACAGTATGTCATACCCAGGATGCAAAAAACATTGAGCAGAGACCCAGAAGGCTGGAGGTGCACTGCTTGGTCAGGCTGGGTGGTGAGCTGTTGTATTCTTTCCTTGTATTTGCCTTGTCATTATTATTATTGGTGGTAGCAGTAGTGATTTGTGTCATACCGTAGTTACTAAACTGTTCTTATCTCAACTTGTGGGAGTTTCATTCTTTCGATTCTCCTCCCCATCCCCCGGGGGCTGGGAGAAAAAAGAGGGGGGATTGAGTGAGAGAACTGTTTGAGGGCCTTAAACCATGACAGTTCTGAATAAACAAACACAAACAGGAAAAAAAAGGCAAAAAGCAAGCCTTTTTTCTTTTTTTTTTTTTTTTTCTTTAAAATAGGATTTTTTAACACTTGGCAAATCTTTTGATCTGGTTGATACTTTTTTCTCCTCAAGGAATATAAGCTTAGCTCTGTTGTGCTTTCTTGATGTTAGGGTTTTGTTAATATTTTTCCATTGCCTGTAGAGAAACTGCAAGAGTCATGAGGCTGCCTGGTTTCTTGGAACTGCTTCAAAGTCCAACATCGCTTCTCCATGGGGGACCTACAGTCACCCTTGCCAGGGAGAACAGAGACCTTGAAATACAGCTGGTCATTTTCTTTACCTAAGCAACAAGAGTAATGTCTCTGATGGAATGTTTGTGTCCCATCCAGTCTTATTCAGAGAAGAAAAAATTTCACAGCTTGTTCAAAGTGGATATCTCTTTGGCAGCCCCAGACCTCAGCGCTGTAACATTCTTTATTTAAATTCTAAATGTTAGCAAAACTGTATAAAGCTTATTAAAGAATTTTACCTGTATTGAAGAGTCTGAAAACTACAGGGATCAAATATGTAGAACAGTAACACACTGTAACTTACTCTCTCCTTCTCTTTCTCCTTAATATACATCATTTCATTCAATCTCCTTTTAAAATATATCTGTTTCTGACTACCTTTTCTCCTAATTCTGTTTTCAGATATCTCCCTTTTGATTGTCCAAATTTTTTAGGGGATTCAGAATAGTAGTTTACAGACTTTTGTATTCTGGTAGCTAATTCAAGCAGGAGTAAGTAAACAACCATAGTTTGTTCAGTAGTGACATCCTTGAGAGAAAAGCAAGATGTCCAAAAGGTAATCTGTATTCCCTAATCAAACTTACTTTGTTTCAACATCTTTTTCTCAAACCTTCCCAGTGGGTAGTTTTCCTCAGTCTATTTTATCAAAGACAGCTAGATCATACAAATCTAAACATGTAAAATTAAGTGGGATAAATGTCATCTTTCTGGTTTATTCTGCTGTGTTCAGCAGAGGTGAAATTTGTACTTACCAATGTAAAAAATCTTCAGTGTTAAGAAAAACATACTCAACTCCCATTTGTAATATAACAAAGTAGAACTGAAAAAATAATGGGGGCAAAAATCCAGTCTCCAGAAACCTCAGGTACAGGCAGATGGCTGTTGAAGAAGCCACAGAGCATCTGCTCTACTTGCAGCGGTAAATGATGCTTCCCCATCACCAAGCTTAAGAATTTTTAGAAGAGGTTGAGATCCATAGTAATTAAGTGTCACAGGACAAGAGTAGGTCAGATTAAGGGAATTTTCAATCACAGAGTTATCTGCCACAAAAAGGAATTTGTTGAAGAATACTCCCAGGTGGTGGGGAAAAAACAGCCCTGCAAAACTGACTTAGGGAAAAATTCTCCATTGACTGCAATTACGGCAAAACAGATTAATGCACATGCAATATATAAGAAAATTTCCTCTCCAAAGTTCTTATATATAATCTTTCAAAAAATGTTTCAAACTCAGTTTTAAAACTCTTTAGGTTTTTAACACTCAGAAGTCTTTTTAGGACATTATTCCAGATCTTGGTCTTCAGCTATGGTATCCAATTTCCGTGTATTTTTTACCAAGACAAGCATTTTATCTTGTGCTAATGTTGTCCCTTAACTTAAACAGATCTTCATGTTTAACTCTAAATGTTGGGGGAGGAAGGAGTTCTTTTATTTAATCTATGTCAAAAGGTCATCTGCATTAAATAAATGAAATTCAATTCATTGCCCTTCCTTCTGTTTAAACTCAGTCTCCCTGGGGTTAACAAATATATTGCAGCTGGCTGCAACATTTGACATACACTTTGTCCAGTATGTTGTTAGTAGGTGTTTGTTGTCAATCTGCCCATATATCTCAGGACAGGTATTAGGACAATTTGGTCTATATTTGGTTAGAATATTTTTCTTGAAAACAAGATGAAATCTCATCTGATCCCTTCCCAGCAACTTCTTCACTCATATCTGATGCTATTTGCCATTGGTGTGTTCTAAGCTATCTATCCCTATTTTCTCTCTTCTTCAGAGTCCATTTTGCCTCTGATATTAAACCTAATAGTATTCAAAAGCACGGGACTGAGAACCCAGTTATGCTAAGAACCAGATAAACACAAAAAGGTCTGCACCTAATTCAGACAGCGAGTGGAAGACATTCTCAGGGAAAGCAGTAGCGGAAGTAGGAACAGTGCTAGACATTTTAGTGGGCCAGATTACACCTTATATATCCAAGTTAGGCTACAAGGCAATGTTGAATTAGAGAAAAATCAAAGAATGTGGCTGTAACCAAGAACTGTAGAAATGATGGACTTCTCACCTACAGCAGAACTGACTACAGGGTGTAACATGAGACTGCTTTAAATAACCACAGATTAACTAAGTTTGACCTGATTGCCAGGGTATGATATAACCAGTTTTGTGTATCTACCTCCTCTACTTTTAATGCAATTTGATCTTAGTAGGATTATAAAGGAAGTGAGTTCCCTTTGAGGCACAGCTCTCTGGTGTTCATCCTCATATTCTTGAGACTCCTTTAGCCTTGTACTCCCACCTGGGAGTGCAATGAGACCTTCACTTTGCACCCCATTATCTTGAAGTTTAGGCAATATTTATCCCTGACAAATAAGCCTCCTATATATGTTTCTTAACAACTTAGAACGCATAAATTTTCAGTATTAAAATCCCTATCTGTCAGTTGGATTTTGAAATGTGATGAGGGAGATACTTTTTTCTGGTACTATTTGTAATGTTTTAATTTATTCTGTATATTAAGTGATTAATATTTCCAATAAAAGTAGTTCAAAATCATCTCTAGAGCAGTTCCTCGAATAATTCACAGACCTTGAGTAACCACACAGCTCATTTTACTGTGAAATTGCAATGATTGAAAGCTGTTTGTGGTTAATTGCAAAATGCTCTTTGAAGAAAGTTGTCTTTGAGTCACAAATCAGAAAAGACATCCTGGCATTATCGACGGTTGCTTGAAATAATTAGCTGAATTTTTAGTGTCAATCGACAAAAAAGACAGAGGGACCATGCAAATACATGTTGCTCCCAAATCTTGAATAATTTGTGTAGTTCAGGTAGCCATATTTCACAAGGACATAGTCCAGTTAGAGCATAGAGAAAGGCAACTAAAATGAAGAGAAGGAAACACCTTTCTTTTGAGGAGACACAAATAACTGAGAGTCCTCAGTTTCTAGAGGAGAAGGCTGAGAGGAATGTGATTGGAGTTTATTCTATAGGGAAGGTGGCAGGAAACATGAAGACAGAAATATTCATCAGCTCCCACAGTGCTAGAACTAAGCATTCTCAATTAAACTAGTAGGAAATAGGTTTAAATAAAAGTAAAAGGAAATTCTTGATAACACAGAAGACAACAGACTCCTGGAATTCGCTATCAAAGAAGCGTATAAAGACAGGGGGTGTCAACAGATTCAAAAAGGGCTGAAACAAAGTAATGAATAACTAGTCCTTAAAGAGGCATGAAAAACAGGAGGGGGCAGAAATGTACCCTCTAGCACTCCTAATAATTTCTGCATGCTGCAGAAATACACAGGTGAAAGACTGCAGAAAACAGCGATGCTCATGTGGCTTACTGAATAGCATTTCCTAATGCCTCTCTCAGAGCTTATTGGGCTAAGTGGAATCACTGGTCTGTTGTCATATGGCTTGTTTATAGAATCACAGAATCAAAGAATTGTTAGGGTTGGAAAGGACCTTCAGATCAGTTGCTTCTAACCCCCCTCCCCCTGCCATGGGCAGGGACACCTCCCACTAAACCATGCCACCCAAGGCTATGTCCAACATGGCCTGGAACACCGCCACCGACGGAGCATTCACAACTTCCCTGGGAAACCCATTCCAGTGCCTCACCACCCTTACAGTAAAGAATTTCTTCCTCAG
>JASSUY010013739.1:0-11258 GCA_032466535.1 Forpus xanthops
CAACCTGAACTTCCCCTGTTTCAGTTTGAACCCATCACCCCTTGTCCTATCACTACAGTCCCTGATGAAGAGTCCCTTCTCCAGCATCCTTGTAGGCTTCCTTCAGATGCTGGAAGCTGCTCAGCAAAAGAAGACCAATGCCACCTCTGATAACATAACCCCGGGTACTGCCAGCACAGGTCCAGATGGAGAGGTTCCATGTGCCACCCTGGCACCTTGCAGCATCCATGGCCAGGGTGGAGCTGAGGAACCAGCACTCATTTTCCTACAGGTTAAATGAAGATTGATTGAAGAGGAGAGAGCAGGAGGAGTCCCCCACACTCACTGCTCAAGGAATACTCAGAGCCACAAATAAAAAGCCCTGTTTAAAATAACTGAACAAAGCACTTAAAGAGGTTTTAAAAATTGATAACTGAGCTCACTGTACGGGATCGATCTTCATTAGTGCCCAGGTGGAATTTTTTGGTCTTCTGGTTTTTTTCAATGCACAATCCCCCCCCGAACCCAACGCAGTCATTAATGAGAAACGTGAAGGGCTTGTTAACAACATCCTTTCATCAGCCCCAGGCGCTGCCAGCGCCCTGCGCTCACGTCAATTTTCACCTTGGGGTCCAGCTACCGCATCCCGGCCGCTGCTGATGGAGCCCAGACCCTCGGCTGCCGCCGGCTCCGGGAAGGCTGAGCCCCCCACCCTGCAGCTCCTCCGGCCCCCGGCCCTGCTTCTGCCTGCCACACACATGTTACTTCACACGGGATGGGGAATGGTCCGGATCAGGCTCCGGGGGAGAGCTCACGCTCCATCCCTGCATCCCTCTGGGCCGGGAAGGAGTGAGATGGAGGCGGCTTCCCTCCATGAGCCTTCAGTCTACAGCAATGGGGCCAAGGGTGCTCCTCTTCACTGCCCCTGTGATAATAATTTGGGGAGGAAAAGGGGTTTTGAATGCTGGAGAAATGAAAAATAACCCCTCCCCAGATTTTCTCTTCTCTAAAAGAAATAATCAGATTTGCTCCTTACTAAAAGTGCTGTGCAACAAAACTAGTGATGCTAAAAGGCAATCATCTGGAAAGCCCAGAATTAAGGACAGGGGAGATAAAAGGGTTTGCTAAGGCAGGTCACGTGGGGGAAGAAAGAGGAAAAAGGAAGAACAAGAAAAGAAGATAAAAGAAGAAATAATGGAAAAAAAAAAAAAGAGAAAACTCGGGTAAAATCCTCCTATTTCAGGCCCAAATTAAGCGTGTTTATTTGTTACTCACCCCTGCCCACACTATTCCAAACAGGAGCAGCACACAGTCCTTTGACAAGATGCATTTGCACGTCAGTGTAACTGAAACACCCTCCTGCTTCCATGGCAAGGGGGTGTCAGTAATATCCTGCACTGCTCTTCAAGGAGGCTGGAGGAGCACAGGGCAGAGTCACCCAGAAGGGCAGGGACTCCTACAGAGGAACCTCTGAGCACTATTTCTACTCCATTCCTATAAGAATACAGAGGAATTACAATTAAATCGGTAAATGCAATTCTTTGTGGATTTTTACGTTCCTGTAAGATTCTTAGTGAGAAATGACTCTTGAAATCGTACCTCAATCTTACAGGAGTCCCCTTGGATTATGGTGCTTTAAGTTTTGAAACAACCTCTCCATAGGTTTATTCTTTCCTTGCTTTTGCTTAAAGCAGCAGGTCTTCAGCACCACCTTTCACAATAAATGCACGCTTCGATACCAAATCCATCTCTTTGACCTGGATGCAATCCATACCATGAATATTCTAACTTTAAAATCTGGGAAAACATTGGGAAAAGGATTAAATGCAACAACCTGTGATGCTTCTTGAGGAAATGACGATCTGTGATGTGAACAGCAACAGCAGTTCAGAACTACAGCTCCTTGTCTGTAACTTGGTATCACTTGGAAGGGATAGCACTGTCCTACCAAGGATGGCACCGGCCCTCATCCGGCTGATACAGCAAATATCAAATAGCACTTACAAAGAACCTTGAGAACTGTCTAGAGAAATTAAATGGGAACTTTACGGGCCAGCTCCTTCTCGCCCGGATCAGATGACTAATTCCCCTAATTCCGAACAAATCCATTGCATGAGTGAAGAAAATTTGGGCACACAACTAAAAACGTTCCGATTCTGACAATGAATCCGTTTTCTGTTTAAGATGCTTTCAGTATGAGCTCATTACACTGCAAACACTCCTTGCATGAAAGTGATCTGTAACGATCCCTAAGCCTGGGGCCCTTTTCCATTTGGGATTGATACATAGGATGTAATCTGCATTTCTCATTCCGGTCTAACACAGTACAAGCAGTGTGGCTGCAATTCTGCTGTAAATCTGATGCAGGAAATATACCATAGGCCTTCAAAAATATTTCTATTGGCCATAGAGTGGCTGCAGAGCCTGTTTTGTATGGAGGAAAAGAGAGGGGGGAGGAGAATGACCCACAGCACAATTCCGTCTCTTCCATGGTCAAGGGCATCTATTTCATTATAAATGTAGTTCTGCCAAAACAAATATTATTTCTGAATCTTTCATTATCTTAGGCTCTGGAAATGGGCTAAACCAGCATGTGTTGGTATTAGATGCTGCAGAGCCAGCTGTCGTGCCTGGCTGCACAGTGTCTCAATGTCAGCAGTTCAAAGCACTGTGAGGCTGGATGGGAGGAAACCTGATAGGTCAGAGGAACCCAATTCCAGGCAGAAAGCACGGAGCTGTCTCCCGCGAGCGGGTTTTCCTGGCCTTTTTCACATGGATAGAGATGGAGACCGGGATGTCGGTGTTTTAATGCATTTCCTCCATAAAATCTACTGTGACCTGAACCCAGAAGAGCCTTGGGGTGCTGTGGGTGCTGCCAGCCCCAGCAGTGGGCATGAAGATGGATCTCCACGCAGAGAAACCATTGGGACACAGCAGCAGGAGGGCTAAACCCAATCCAAGCACAAACACAAACCCAAACCTACACCCAACCCCAACCCCCTCATACCCAAACCCAAACCCAAGCACAAACAGAAACCCAAACCTACACCCAACCCCAACCCCCTCATAACCAAACCTAAACACATACCCAAATTCAAACCCAAACCCAAACCCAAACTCAAACCCAACCCCTGCGCTTTCTTGGGATTATTTCAATTGTTTTTTGTGTTAACGATTACTTGTGTTAATTGCTACTGATGCGAAGTGAGGAGCATGGCAACAGCAGCATTCCAGCCTGGCTACCAATGGGGATGCCACTGCTGCGTTCGCCTGAACACTGGGGGAGACCTGATCCTGGACTGTGTCCTTTCCCCTTCCCCTTTCCCATTCCTTTCTCTTTTCCTTTCTGCCTTCCTTTTTCCCTTTTCATTACTCTTCCCCTTTCTTTTCCTTTTCCATTTCCCTTTTCCCTTCCCCTTTGTTTCCTTTTCCCCTTCCTCTTTCTTTCTCTTGTCCTTCCCTTCCCCTTTCTTTCCCTTTTCACTTCCCCTCGTTTCCTCCTTCTCCTTCCTTTCCCTTTCCCTTGTTCCTTTCCCCCTTCCAATTCCTGCCCCTTTTCCCTTTCTCTTCCTTTCCCTTCTCTTCTCCATTTCCCTTCCTTTCCTTTTTCTTTTTTCCCCTCCTTTTCCCATTCACTTTCATTTTTCTTTCCTTTTCCTTTTTTGCCTTTTCTCTTCCCCCTTCCTTTTTCCTTCCCTTATTCCCTTTTCCCTTCCCTGCGCCGGGGAGCCCTCTGCTGGGCATCGCTGCCTGTCCCTGCCGGGCCTCTTCCCCCCCACCTCAAACCCCCTCAGATCCAGAAGATTTCCCTATAAGCGCTGGGATCTGCCTCGGGCATCACCCAGCCCATCACCAACCTCCCCTCCAGTCCCATCCCTGCACCGAGGTGCATCCCGGAATACACAGAGACCTTCAAGAGGAACAGCAAAGGATGCGAACGTGAGAGAGGGGAAAGTTTACAACTGCTGCCCTGTTCTTTTGTTGGTAGCATGTATTATATATATATATAAAAGAAGAATAAAATACACCCAAACTGTACGTATTATAAGGCTATATTTTTATCTCGGGGTTCTGGTGACACGTACAAACCACTTGAGCTTTGCTTTCGTGGTTTATATTGCCACCAGAAACCCTTGATAAAAATACAGCTTTATATTGTGCAGTTGGGTATACTTTATTTTCTCCATATATCACACACTGTGTTTTATTTATAAACACACACAAAGATACTTGTACATGCAAAGCAGTTCTTTTATTGAAGCAATTCGGGGGTATCAATAATACCACATTAACTAACGCATCGTAACACAGTGATTTTTGGTTAGCAATGGCCTTTTCTAAAGAGACATCTATGAAAATACGATCAAACCCATAAAAAAATCACTATTTCCATGTTAGGATTTACAATTCCCACACTGAAAATTTCAGCTTCTGGTGGCTGGTACTCGTAGAGAACCCTGCTTAAACCACCTCAAAAGTGAGCTCTAACATCTCCCAAATACTGGGATCCTTTTGCTTTACACAACAGAGAACTGCAAAAAGCGAAAGGAAGGGAACCAGATGGCAAAAGGAAACGTGTTGCTGATAAAGAAGAGTTTGTGGTGAGCTTCCCACTATTTTGCCCAAGTTGTGCTGATTTCAAACCCACTTCTCATGCAGTTTGCCAGCAGCTTCCCTCCTATCCTCTTTTGACATCAGTGAAAAACTGCATTCCCATCTCTCACTATCCAAAACTATATATCAAAAAGCAAGTAATCCAACAGCCATTTGCCTTTAAATCCATCCCGGTGTGCTCTGTTAATGTCTGCTTAGGAAAACCCCATTCCAGGCTCTAAAGAGGTGAGGGCAGACCCAGCCAGGAAGCTTGTGGGTTGCCCCCTTAGCAAGCCAGATACTTCCTTATGGGACTTGCACCTCCCATTTGCCAGGTCCCTTCCATTCTCTTCCCCGTGCCCTAATGGACATTAAAAATAGAACAAACCAGGCCTGGAGATGGGAACAAAATCCATGCACAACCGGCCTGGACCGCTGTAGTCATTTTGCTGTAAAATGTAAAACCAAGAAAGGGCAGACGAGCTGCATCCCTCAGGACACATCCCGCTTTTTTAATATAGTGGTGCCACCACACATTTCACTTTGGATGTTGCATTATATTTCTATGTCACTCAAATATTTACCATTCCTCTAGATGCTGCTGGGTGCTCTGAGTGCTTGTTATAAGCTGAGTATCCACGTTGTGTGTCCCGGCTGGTTAGCAGCCCGGGCTGAGCTGCATCAATATGCTGCCTTCTCTTGGTGGAGCTTCTCGTGTGACAAAAGCCACTCTTTCATGAGGTTGCCTCCTCCGTAGTTGCCGCTCTGTCCGCTGCTGCAGATCACTCTGTGACACGGGATTATAATTGGGATCTGCAGAAGAGACAAAAAGAGGAAGGGAGCAAAGGATGAGGTGGAGGGGAGAAAAGAAGCTGTGGCTGCCCCATCCGTGGCAGTGCTCAAGGCCAGGTTGGACGGGGCTTCGAGCAACCTGCTCCAGTGGAAGGTGCCCCTGCCTGTAGCAGGGGTTGCAACTGGATGAACTTTAAAGCATCTTCCAACCCAAACCACGATATATTACATCTCATCTATATGAACTGCTCTGCAAGAAGTAAATGCTCCTGTCCCACACCAGCAACCAAACCTCATTGCCCAGTGGGGGGTGACAAAGCCTCATAGACCCAAACGGCACATGAAGATAGTATGGGGGTACAGGACAACCCTTAACCATCACCCCAGGAGGGAAGGTGATGTATTTCAGGAAGAAAACAGCCCATTGTGAAGAGCACTTTCAGAACTCCCCAGCTCCTCCTCTCACTATAGCACCTCTAAGTGTGTCGCAGAAAAAAATCACCATAAGAACAAGGTGCTATTTATTATTTAACATTAAGTCAATGCAAACCGGGTTGTGGATTGTTAAAACCTCCAACAGGAGAGATCTAATTCAGGAGGCCTAACCAATTTAAGAACTTACTTCCTCCTGCCTTCTCCTTTGCATCGCTTATAGCCAAACGTCACGGATTTGGGGAAATCAATGCAAGAAGTTACACGAGAGACTGATGAGAGGGAAGTACATAAATGCATTTTTTGTTTATTTATTACAGGTGATTATCATAGTTGAAGTACACACCATAAAAACGCAATACATCATCTCTAATCACCCAGTGTTTTGGTAACTGCACAGCAACTCCATTGCAATGATAGAGCTGTGAAAGCAACTCATTGAAAAGTGCAGTTTTCACCAATTGGGATATTTTAAGTCAAGAAGTGTGATTTAGTTTCATGTAGACACACAAATTACATACTTCACACTGACTTCTTTAATCCCACTTAACAGTTATTGCAGTACAGTTCAAGCTCTGCTCATATTCAAGCCTGGGACACACAAACCCTGAACAGCTATTGGCCAGACCTATACAGATTTGGTTTTTTTTGGTGTTCTTTTGGTTTTGTGAAGTAATTTCAATGGCTGAAATTTTCAATCTCAGTCTCAGCCCACAGGCTACCACATCAAAGGAGAACACACAGAGGTCTTACTGTTAATCAAGGTTTAATAAAGAAATGCTTATAAATAGCTGTTGTATTTGCAGCTGGTGATGCCGTAAGTGAATTATGCACCCACGACAACGCCAGTGAGCACCAATAAAACCTGTACACGAGGCCATCATGTTCTTGCTTTATGACTTTAAAGAAGTTGCTGTTTGGAAGGGCTTTTCTGGTTTGGGATTTCGCTGTCTTTACAGCTGCATGCACAAGTTACTGCAGCCAGATTTCCTTGAGTCACAAAGCCATAACAAGCCATAATAAGACACTGTAAAGACATTTCCATGGTTAACTTCTAATTCCTTAGAAATCAGTGTATTTTGATGGCAAGCTATAAATCTTCATTTTTTAGGTGGTGGAAGCTGTGGGCTCCTGGATGATGTGTGGGTCGGTGCAGGACTGTTCACTAATGCAGTGCTTGAGCCACTTACATGAAACATGAAGAAGCTGTGGCTGCCCTGTGTCTGCAGTGCTCAAGGCCAGGTTGGACACAGGGCTTGGAGCAAGCTGCTCTATGGAAGGTGTCCCTGCCCGTGGAAGGGGGTTGGAACTGGATGAGCTTCAAGGTCCCTCCCAACCCAAACCATTCTATGCCTCTACAAAGAAGGTGCGAAACAAATGCAGCCTTTTCCATTCTCACGATAAAGAATTGCACACTGAGTTTGCCCTAACACATGCAAGTGCCACTCCATCACCTTCCATAGCATTGGGTGGAAAAGAAAACGTGGTACAAAGGCTGCACCAGGGCTGTAATTTAAAAATATTGAATACTGCTTCAGTTTGGCTTAATTGTGGTGACAATGCTCAGCCTACTAAAATAATTAAACCTGCTATAATTTATTAGGGCCCTAAGGACATTTTAGAGGGAGTACTACCCCAGTCTGGAGCTTTAATGCCTCAGCTACATTTAATGTAATTTTTATCAATAACCAAGCAGCTCATAATATTAGAGCTCTGCTGAAATCTTCACGCTGTGAAATCTAATTCATCTAATACACGAATCCATCACTTCCACAGCCCCCACCTCAAACGCTCTAAAACTTCCAAGCCCATAGATTTGTCTCCAACAAAAATAACATGAAGGAGCCCACGGATCAATAACAGAGTCCCTCTGATTTGGGCACCAGATGAATATTTTCCCTAACTTTTGCTTTTGTTCTTCTGGGTAGAGGCCCACAAGGGAAAGAGCTTGTTTTCACTCGCAGCCTCATCAATACCTAAATCCTGGTGAACAAGTGACACTAAGAAGCTGTAATCAATAGCTCCCTGTGCGTTTTTTCTTCTGGTCAAATGGTTCAGCGCTACTGACAGCCCTGACACTCAGAACATGATGCTAAATCTTTATCAACAGCCATCTGGGTGACTGGCAGAACAAGGCTGGGGCGGTCATTAACGCTCGTGGCAATCTGTGAATAAACTAACTCCTCAATAATGCCTTTGTTTAGAAAAAAGGTGGGGAAAAAACCTCCCTGCGTGAGGAATCGATCGGCTCCGAGCTGTGGTTAGTGAATTCCAGCTGAGGATGGAGTGGAGGAGCTCCGACCGCTGCAGGTTTCCTATTGGAGGCAATGGAATCCTGATTGTCCCGTTAGAGCAGTGACAGGATGGACACCTCCTGCAACTGCCAACCTATCGAAAGCGAATCAGCTCTGATGGAGGCAGCTGAAATGCCATGTTATAACACAGCAAGAATCGCACTGAGTGAAAAGTCATTGTTCACTTTGCTCATGTCCTATTGCTTTTCTTCCTCCTCTTCCCTGACCACAGTGTGACCTACCATGGGCCTGGGTTATTGCCAGTCACCAAAGACATCAATGCATGAGCGGCTTTGTGTGTCCTCAACATTCCAAATCCATACTTCACATAGAATCCCAGACCCGTTTGGGCTGGAAGGGACCTTAAAGCTCCTCCAGTTCCAATCCTGCCACGGGCAGGGACACCTTCCATAGAGCAGCTTGCTCCAAGCCCTGTGTCCAACCTGGCCTTGAGCACTGCAGACACAGGGCAGCCACAGCTTCTCTGGGCACCTAAAGCCATTCCGCTGTCCTGTCCCTCCATCCCTTGCCCAAAGCCCCTCTCCAGCTTTCTGGTAAGCCCCAGGAAAAACATCACTTTCCTAACTTTATTTTCATAAGATTATCTCTTAGAAAACATTGAAGCACTTGTTAAGGAAATCCATAGTAAAAAGTCATTGAGACAGAATATCAAATTATTACTTTCTTCTCCTCTGTGAAAAGGAACGGTCGTTTTTAATGTACAGAGGGATATGATCTGAAATTTTCATAAGATAGGGAAGATGGAGATGGGGACAGAGAGGAGAATTTCTTAGCAACTTTTAAAAGTCATTTGACGCATGTTTTTGGAAGGAACACACATCTTCCTGCCTTGATATTGCTCATTTATAAAGAACTCCCTATTACTACTCAGTGAAGACTTGTGACTGACCCTGTAAAACAGTTTAAAGACACCGTGAGCATTGCAAATTTTAGACAAGAGCAAAAAGCCTTACATTAAAAAATAAACACCAAAAAGGAGCCTGTGCCTGGCACAATGACAGACACAGGCTTTTCTTCTCCAAAAGAGGTAAGGAAAACTGCCTCAGGCTTGGGCTTGAAGGGAGGCGAAGAATGAGTGAAGCCCTCTCTTATTAGGAAACATCTGTGCTGTGTTTGATTTAAAAATAGCCTCGGCAGCATCGTGCTACAGGGAAAAGGGGAACTGAAGGAAAAAGGAAACTTGAGTGAGAAAAAACCCACCTATGTTTCTTCTTAGGGTATTTTGGGGCAGACAAATTGAAGGAAAAAGTAGGACTTTGATGAAAACAAAGCTCAATTTACAACAGGCTCCTAAAGGGAAAAGTAATCAGTTCAAGAGGGTCCTGTTGGTAGAGACAATTACACCTTCCCCAGCATTTCTGCCTGGTAATTGAGTGCTGGGTGTCTCCTGTGACTCATGAAAGCAAGAGGGAAGGTTCCAGAGCTTATCCCAGTCTTTTGTGTTCTCATGTGGGGTTTGGTGTGTTTTAAACACTTCCCGAGTTCTCTTCGATTGAAAGCAGTATCCTAATGGCCATAGATAAACCATACAGGGGTAGGGGTGGACACAGTAGAAGGAGCTGAAATGGGGTTCTTTTCCAAAGAAAAAGAGCCCAAATAGTCACATTCCTAAGCCACACAGCCAGCTTTTCAATAAGACAGTTTTCAGCCATAAGGCTTTAATGCCATTCCTGAAGAATTATTTATCCACCTAGATAACGACACAGCTTTGCTGCCTGCCCTCTCCTAAGCTCCCCCATTAAAAATCCTTCCATATTCATGGTGATGAGGCAGAAGAAATCAAAGAGTTGCTCACAGGTGGGGAAAGTGCAATGCTTCCAGTAAAAGCTGGAGCTGGACATAGCTCCAGGGCTTCTGGAAACCTCAGCAAGGTCCCCAGCAGAAAGAGATGCTGTGGCACCCATCTTCATCCATGCAGCACACAGCACAGGCTGTTTGGCCTGCATCACCAAGGGGTGCAACTTACACCTAGCCAGGTCCCTCATGTCTGAGTGCTCTGAACTGAGTGCTAGATATTCAGCAACACACTTCAAACAGTTATCCATGTTTTGAAACCTCTCCAAATTTCAGTGCTACTTTTACACTCTACTCTCTTATGCCAATTCCTTATTTTACTTGAACTCTGTCCACTATTTTCCACTTGGTACAAGCAGAAAAGGTTCCTGTCTGTGACCCCATCACTTTCAGATTCTCTCCTTACCTTGATTTTCAGCAGCCCAGCCCACAGCCCAAGTCACACCTGACCCATCAGTCCTAATTTTGTTGTCACATTATATGCCTTAGAGAAGATAGAGCATCTTGAATTTATAAATGACAAATAAATAATCAAAATCTTTTCACTAAGTCTATTTCATTCTCTGATGGTTTTATGGACACCTAAGCACTTAACAATTGGGTGTATGTAGCTAATCATTATCTTTAATTATTACTGCGTTCAAATCCGTTCTTTTCATTCAAATAATAACGGTTTCTGTTATTTCATCCCTTCATATTGACACTTTCATAACTTTATTTTTACAAGATTAGCTCTTAAAATCAAGGCTCCTCAAATTCTGTCTTTACCAGCAAGGAAGTTTCTTTAGTCCCCAATCTACAAGCTAAGCTCAGACTCCCCCCAGTCAGGATCAGGAGATCAGCTGTGATGCTGTAATGCTGGAAGCAGGGTTTGATGTAAGAGCTGAGCATGATTGTGCAAATATGGCTGAGAAACCCCCTGACACATCAAACAATGGGAAAAATCCCACTGATCCTGTGGCAGGGAAACAGAGCATCTCACCAAGCTCAGCTTGACGATGGTAACGTTAATGAATTATCAAACTCCCTGGTTTGTTCAGCTTCTGTAGCAAAAACTGCCAGAAGCAGAAAACGTTTCATGCTTTCATCTTCCAGACACAGGTTGGCAGAACTTGAAGATCTGCTCACTCTGATTACATTATTATTATTTGCGGGACACCAATAAAAGCAGGTTTAAAAAAATAAATACATATTCTCTTTTCACTGCTTGCTTTGTAGAAGCAGGTTGTGCTGTGATGGACTCTCATGGGGAGACATGGTATTGTGTCTGGTTTGTGTTGGAAGGGACCTCAAAGCTCCTCCAGCTCCAACCCTGCCATGGCAGGGACACCTTCCATAGAGCAGCTTGCTCCA